>JACCIX010001258.1:0-183849 GCA_025506515.1 Flaveria trinervia
TAGACAAAAATATATTTATTTTATGATCTTATAAAATAGACTTTAAATAATTTCTTAAATCGCCAAATTATATTTGCTCAAATAATATCTATATATATTATTCTTTAGGTGATGGTTCAATTAAAAATTATAAAAGTTTATTTAAACTATACTTAAACTTTATTTTAAATAGTTTCTTTTTGTTTCTTAATAGTAACATGAGTAAATAGTATATTTCATTAAGACCTAATCAAATATCCCATTTTTATTTGATTAAATATTATGAATCACCCGACTTATATGTAGGTTTGGTTGTATACTTACTATGTTGCATCAAAATATTTTGTCTGAAGTCAAACCTATGATCTCACAAACTCTATGTTGACTATTTTGAGTATGCTTTTTCAGAAAATCATTATGTCTAACAACATTATGTTCTATTTTGATGTGTATAACGGTTGGGAAGAAATAATGGGGAAAGTTTGTGTGAACCTAATGGTTAATCTATATGATCTCAGTGAATCGGTGGATGCTCATTTCCATCGTCTCTGTAGATGTAGTAGTTAGATAATATGTTTTGTAACATGGTTATGTAAAATTTTATCTACTAATGTTATGATGTAACCCTAACTTATGATTATCTAATATTATGTGATATGTTATGTTATGTTGTAAGGCCCCGTTCCCGGGACACTTACAGTTGGATTCTTATCGCATATAAAACACATATTTACATTCGTATTTCATAAAATCGCAGCGGAAAACTAAAACAATCTTTCATTTCCATGTAAATGCTTTTGCAAGTTAATACAACATTCATTAAAAAACAGCTTGTTCGCATTACAATGCAAAAACATTAATCAAAAGAATGTCATCCCAAAAGAGCCGAGTAGCCGCCCGTGCCATCCTCAGCAATCATTACCTGCCAACTGGAAACACATCAAAGTCAGCGTTGCTGAGTGAGTTCTAGTTTTATAATAAAGCATACTTCTCTATCGTTAAAACAGTTCTTTATTTTCTTTCAAATTCATACTATACTTTACATTCGTTCGTGATCATACGTCATACATACATACAGATAATATAATCATTATCTTCCATTACACTCGTTAACTTTCGTCCCTTTTATACGTTCGTCCTCCCAAGTCTGTTGCGACACAGGGCCGCTCACCTCATTAGCAATCCCAACGATTGCACACTATCCGAGTCTGTTGCAACCATAGGGTTGCTCACCTCATTGCCAATCTCAATGATAGCACGCTATCCGAGTCTCTTGCAACCATAGGGTTGCTCACCTCATGACAACTTCACGATAGCATGCAATCCGAGTCTATTGCAGCCATAGGGGTGCTCACCTCATAGCAATCTCAATGATTGCACATTATCCGAGTCTGTTGCAATAACAAGGTTGCTCACCTCATAGCAATCTCAATGATTGCATACCGTCCAAGTCTGTTGCAACAACAGGGTTGCTCACCTAATATTTGTGCTTGCAAGCCTTTCCTTCGTTCATTCATCGTTCAATAATGCATGCATTCTGACTTCATGTTCCTCTTTATTTATCTTTCATTTTACGTTACATAATACTTCTTTTCATTTATTAACATGACACGTAAAGTCACAGAAAAGATAAACATACATCATAACAAGGAACATAACATAAAGTAATCACATCATACATGGCAACATCATACATACATAACCTGCATAATCGTGCAACATTATCATCATCATGCCCAACATGCTCTCTAAGGCCTCAACAGTCATCTTACATGCCCTTACGGGAACTTTTACGTCAAAACTTACATCTGCACTTTCCCCGAAAGTCAGAAGTCAAACTATACTTTGCTCGGGTGTGACAGCCCTAATCAGGCGTATGGACACCCTTTAGTCGCATGGCCTCCATGCGACTGAATCTCATGCGAATGAACCAATGCGGATGAGCACTCATGCGAATGAACACCTAATCGTGCGAATGGACAATGCGGATGGACCTCATGCGAATGGGACTAATGCGGATGAGCACTTATGCGACTGGACCTCCAATCGCATGACCTCCATGCGACTGGCCTTTCAATCGTGTGAATGGACCCCAATCACACTCTATTCGGCCGTATGGCCTCCATTCGGCCTCCAGTCGGTCACCTAGCCCTAGCTGATGCAGAATACAGTTCATCCCGACTGCAGCCGAGGTTTTTGACCTCCAAACTCATTTAAACCCATTTTACGCCCAAATCGACCATTCTAAACCTTAGGGATGCATACCACAACACCATTCAAGCGCACACAAGCTCACAATCAAGACTCAAACGCATCATACGCATACATACACATACACAAACGGGTCAAACATACACACACTCAAAAACCCGATTTCAGATGTGTTCCAGCCCCAAAATTGTTTGAAAACAAATAGAAGAGGGGTCCTAGAACTCACACAAACGACCACGACGAGTAGAGCTTCGATTTGACTCGCTTCTCGGCGATTTTTGTTACTCGAACCAACCCGAACCAACACTTTTCCTCTTTTCTTCCTTTCTCTCTTCACCTCTCTTTCTTTGGCTGATTTGTGGGTGTGGGGGAGAGGGTAAGGGCTGCCCCCTCCCTTATATACTCCCACTCACCCGACTTTCTTTCGTTGGCGAGTTTGGTCCCTCAACTTTGGACTTTATTTCTTTTTCTTCTTTCGTCGGCTTCAAAATAGATAAATAAATAAATAACCTGGTGTTACATATGTTTTATTGTATTGATTGTTATAATTTTCTGATCAATGCGTTCTGAACAAGCTTGTCACATCCAAAACATTTCACGCTTCCGTTAGAATATGACAATAAATGATAATGGTGGTGGAAACCGCCGAAGAGGTCGATCGGAACTAACGAATATTCAATTATATTTTTAGGATTTCGGGTTAAAATCAACATTTTATAAATTTAAAATTCACGAACTAACGAATGTTTAATCCAAGGACTTAAAGTGTAACATTTTTCAAACCATTGCACTGAACATGTAATAATTCATTCTTAGGAACGAAAGATGAAATACGTGCAAAGTTTAGGGACCATCCATGTAATTTACTCTAAAAATCAAAAGGTAAATTTCAAACCAAAAACAAGAAAATGAATTTCTTTTGATGGAAAATTAGACAAAAAATATTAAACAAAACATCATTCTTTCCAATCTAGTAAACACCAATGTTGTCTAAACCTGATCCTTGTATTTTACATACAAATCAAAGAAGAACCTTGACTGGCCGCCCCACCTTTAGTATTAATGATATAAAGACGTTTTGAGATCAGAAAGTACATTATATCAAATAAAAATCATATTTTAAAACTTTTGTTGTTATAATAAATCACGGATTATAATTTAAATAATATTAATTATCAACTATGAATTTATTAATTGTTGTATCATGTGCATAAAAGGTTGTACATACCTTTTTTTTATTTTAGCCTTTTTTGTTTTAAACCCAATACTTTTATATATTTCACCATTTATCCCCTACAATTTTTACTTTTAACTTTGATTCACAAAACTTTTATTTTTTACAAACTTTTTGATTTACGGTCTAAATATTGAGAGTTAACACGTCGTAACGTACACCGATGACCGGTCGTTGGGGTCATGCAAAAACCTAATTAATCTATGCAGCTAGGGTTAAGTCAGGTATCGTATCCACGAGGAGCATATGGTTAGTGTTACATGATTCGTTTGATTATTTAATATAAGTTATTTAACTAAAACTAAATTAATGAATACTTAAACTCTTGCCTCTTGGCAACGTAAATTGGATTTTGGAATGATTTAGAAATTAAGTAAGAAACAAATTGCAAATGAGTAAACTTGATTAAGAAGACAATTATGACAACGAGTAATCCACTTGGGATTAAGGTTTGGTCAGTAATCGTTTAGTTTAACTTGGTGAAAAATCCTTAACGGGGATTCTATGTGTTCAATGATTAAGTGATATCGATAATCAAGACTTAATGGGTCTTAGTACACGATACCAATTGAAATAACAACCAAAACTTTACAATGATACGATTCGCGCAACATCATATGATATTCAAATAGAGGTTAACCAAAACAATTGTTTAAATAATTAAAACATAAGTTAAACTTATAAAAGAACTTAAAGGGTTCTAAAGTTTAATCCCAACACAACGAGAACCTAATCACACGAAACCCATTACCCGAAGCAGATCACGAGAATATTAGCCGCTCATGTTCTTAAATGATCTTCAAATCGTTGTTGATTTTCATAATGGATGATTGAATGGTGTTAGAACGATGTGGAATGGTGAATTTCAAGCCTAGGAACTCCCAAAATACGTCTCAAAGTGGATTTATAGGTGGATTACTCGTGATGGTTGAAACCTAACAAAAATGTGATTTTATAGGTGTTCCACGGAGGCCCTGGCGTAGGCTACGTCATCCAGCGTAGCCTACGCTGTGGTGCTTTCTACTATTTTTTAGCTGAAGCTGGCATAGCCTACGGTGGATGTAGTAGGCTAGGGTGGGAGCTTTTCTGTTACACTTTAAATCTTTATTTATTGACCCCTCCAATGATTTCTTTCACCATGTAAGCTTCTAACTTGGTTATTTTACCTACAAAATCACTTCAAACTCCTAGTTAACCTATTCAACATAACAAATGCATAAATACAAGTGATTATACTTAAATATTTAACATTTAAACACTTAAAATATCATTCCAACACACTCACTTCATACACTTGTGGTTCGACGTTGATATGTTTATTTTTTCTCATTTAGCAACCTCGTTGTAACATGTGAGTCGTAGATCGACTTAATTATTATTTTTAGTGTTTTAGGTTTTATGTGCGTGGTTTAACGTTTTTACATCTACTTTGCGTTTGGTTTTATTTTCCTGGTGTTGATGGTCGATGACGATGGTGTGACATTGGTGCTATTTTGTATGGTTTTATGCCCCTGGCCGCAATACGGGGGGTTTAATACTAGTTTATCTTATAAATTATGTTTCGGTACCAAGAAGATGATTTTAGATACTACTTAATTCATGATAAAACTTTATATCGAATTTTGTAAGAGAAAAAATACAAATAGTATCATGAATTCAATAAACTAATATTTGTAGAAGAAAAATAAAATTACAAGTTAAATAAAATATAGAGTAAATTACATGGATAATCCTTAAACTTTACCTAAATTTCACCCTCCGTACCTGCAAATAAAAAATTACATGTTTAATCCAAAGTTTTGAAAAAATATAACATATTTAGACCTATTAAACGTCAGTTAATAAATTCCATTAAGTGGGTGTAAAAGTATCATTTTACCCTTTAATTCAAAAAAAGATACTTAGAAACATAATACCACTCACTCTCAACCGCACCCACCCTCACCCCTGCTCCTACCCCCACTTCATCTTCTTCAGTTTTAACACAACACATACTCATCCGACCACTACTAATACATACTCTTGTAGCCACTACCACCACCACACCCACGCCCACCCAAGTACACACCCCCTCACGTCATTGGAATAGTTAACCAGACCAGTCACCATAATAGAAAACTCTATTTCATTTGTGGTGGTTCACCTTCTTGTCACAAAACACTTGGTTTTATTTTAGTTATAGTGGTCATCATCTCCATCATCTTCTTGATTTTTAGTTGGCAAGGTCAACGAGTGGCATTTGGGTGGTTGGCATTTTAATATAGCAGATGGAAACATGTGTGATTGTGATGTTGTACGTCGAAAAATCAACTATCCGAGGTGCCTATTGCTAGAAAATTGGTAGTGGCATGCGACTGTTGGATCTCAGCAACAACTATGTATTTTCACCATCGCCACCACAAATCCACCACCACCCCTAGTTATCTCTAGAGCGACACCACCACCACTTATAACCACCACTATTCAATTTCGAGAAAAGCTTCATTGATATATCTACAAAATTCTTTAACAAACGAGACAATTCCATTTGGTTGGTCCTACCGGTGGTTCTCTGAACAACATTGAAACTCGGACGTCGATTCATGGTGCTGATGGTCGGTTATTGGAATCGTATAATTTGGATATGGGTCAAAGGGGCCAATAGGTTCAAATGGGTTTGGATTTTGGAAAAGGTGGTCGAAAATAAGAGGTTAATGGTCATCGGAGGATTTGTCTAGGGTGTGATAGTAGTGGTAGAAACATCCGGAGAGGTTGATCGGAACAAATGAATTTTTAATTATATTTTATTAATATTATTAGAATTTAAGGTTAAACTCATCATTTTATAAATTTCTACGTCAAGAACTAACGAATTGAATATTTAATCCAAGGACTAAAAGTGTAACATATTTTCTAACCTTTGGACTAAACGTGTAATTTTTCATTTTCTGGAATGAAAGGTGAAATTCGTGCAAATTTCAGACCATCCATGTAATTAACTCTAAAAATTTATAGGTAAATTTTAAAGAAAAAGCGAGAATGAAATTCTTTTGATGAAAAATTAGACAAAATATATTATACAAACATCATTTCTTCCGATCTACTAAACATCAATTTCCTTTAAACTTCATCCTTGTGTTTTACGTGCAAATCTAGGAAGAACCTAGACTGGCCATCACCACCTTTAATTCGCTACATAACCACAACCAAACACCTTTTTCTTTATGGGTAGTGAAATTTTCAGCAGCCCGTTTGGTAATCTTGTTCCGTCAATAATCGAAGACAACAAGAAATCATTGATACACAATTCATAAATGAGATAGAAAAGACATTCACCGTCATTAACCTAAAAGAGAAAGAACCCGCAAGAAAGAAAAACCATCACGTATAGCCTTTCTCTTCCCGCAGCCTGCAATAGAATAGTACATTACAATAATCGAGCAAATGAACGGAACTATCCGTTTGGAAATGAACGGAACTATCCGTTTGGAAATTGTGTTCAATCAATAATCGAAGACACCAAGAAGTAATTGATACAAAATTCGTAAATGTTATAGAATAGACATTCACCATCATCAACCTAAAAGAGAAAGAAGTCATAAGAAAAAAACCATCACGTATTGCCTATCCCGCCCCACAGCGCGCAAATAAATGACAAATTATAGGTGAATTATAGGAAGTTTGTGACATGAGAAAATGAATCAAACTATTTCTCTAAAGGCTGAGAAATATTGTGCCATTTTAGCACGTGACACTCCTCTCTCTTTCTATATGTCACAGAATAGAAAACTCTACTTCATTTGTGGTGGTTCACCTCCTTGTCACAAAATATTTGGTTTTATTTTAGTTACAGTGGTCATCCTCACCATCATATTCTTTGATTTTTAGTCACCAAGGTCAACTAGTGGCATCTGGGCGGTTGGCATTTTAACATAGAAGATGGAAACATGTGTTATTGTGATGTTGCATCCGTCGAATAATCAATTACCCGAGGTAAGTATGAGAAGTTCAAAATGCTGCTGCAAAAAATACTATCCTTAATCAAAACTAATACTCGTGAAGAGATCCTAAAAACTCCACTATCAACTTATGATCTAATAGTGAAGTGAGTATATGATTAGAAGAGAGATGCTTACTTTATAACCATATCAACAGCTGAAAGGGTGGCTAACTCAAGAAACCAACTTGTATGCTTCAATAGGTATGAAATATAACAGCCGGCTCATTTTCAAACTATAAACCTAAACTCGAACCATTTTTGAATTTTGAAACTAATACTTTGCAAATCATTTAAATAATCAATTATTAAATTAATTATTTTTACCAAAATAATAAATAATTATTAAATTAATTATTTCTTACACTTTAAAACTCAAACTTTAGTAGTCAATTATTATAAATTATATATATATATATATATATATATATATATATATATATGTATATATATATTATTTAATAATTCTATTTCAATAGTTATTCATTACCATTCTCAATCCAAATTATTTAATCAATTAATATATTATTGTTTAATCAATATATATAATGGATTATATTATTCTAAAATTATTTATTGAAACCTCATATCCCAATGAAACCTAGTGAGCCTAGTCTTTGAATCATTATTATTCTAAAACTAGGATACTTTTCTTTAGGTTAAAAACATGAGGAAACTTTGGTGTCTATTTACACATTCTAGAATTCAACTCAATCACACCTTTAAATATGAATATTTTTTGCCCATTTTAATATTTTTATTATTTGAAAAAATCATGTTATTCAATATTCAATCGTTGATATTCATTGTTATTTTATTCTAAACTCAATTCAAAAAATGATATGTTATTACTTGCAAATATATGTTCATAGTTAGATAAACTTGATGAGAACACAATTATTAATTTATGCAACCACGGTAACAATGATAGATCAATTGCTTTGACAAACCCACCCTTTTTTTGGTCGCGTGGTGATTGGAACCTGAATCATTCATTCTATAAGGCTTCTTTTGTGGATCGAGTCAATTTAATCAATAGGTTTGATTATGTTGGTTTGTCTTTTATGTTACACTATACATAATAAGTCTTCATATTGCCATCTGAATTGAATTGTTTTTAAATATTTTAATCAATCTATATATGTATTCAAACCTGTGTTTACTCACCGGCTAATTCGTTAGCTGACTCGTTACTTTTTCACATAATTTCAGGATGCAATTTAGAGGACATTTTCATGCTCTTATAGGACTTAGACCTAGATTAGCAAGACTTTATTATGTTATTTGAACCTTTATTGCATTGTACTGAATTATTTGATGAAAATTATGTTTAAATATAAATTCAACTTATTTAATTTCATGTGTTATGTACAATCGATTCATATTTGTTCGCCCCGATGATTCTGCCATCGGTCGGGGTTTCACAGATTGATATCAGAGCCATGGTTATATGTAATTAGATTATTAAAAATGGAATGACCTAGACTATAACTAAGCATCCTTACACATGAGTCATCTCATCTATTTTATATACTTAGATAGGGTTTTATGTGCCTTACATGCTTAGATATGATTATGTGATTATATGCTTTATGTATTATTCCTTATACCTTGATTTCAATCAATGCACACACAATTCACAAATCATATTCTAAATCAAAGTACCTAAATCAAATGGTTTTCAAATTCAAATTTTAGATTGTTTTTCATGGTTTTTAAATCTAGTCAGAGCCTATGTCGCGTAACTGAAAACATACAATGTTGGAAGAGTGAGATGTCTATATCTCAAGGTGTTCCGTCTAGGCAAGGTATTCATATAAATCCAATTCAACCGATAGATCTGTTTACCTTACTTGGGGACCCTTAGGTTGAGTGTCCGCTTAGTTTTGATTGACCTAATACTTTGATAAGTCAATGTATTCGTTTTGGTTTGTGAGCCGAACGTTTACATCCGTAACATCTTAGTGTTATTCTAAATCATCTTATAATCAACTTTGTCTTTCTAAAATTATAAAACCCATTATCCGATTCTCATAAAAGTTTTCCATAATCTTTCAGCATGTCTTCTCATCAAAACCGATCTCGTTTTAGAAACTTCGGCTGCAAGTTTGCTATCATCGTGGCACGTGAAGTTGCTGCGGTCATCCCGACACTGCTTACCCATCTGAATCAAGGCACTAACACTATTGAAAACCTAGCTGCACCTAATCCTCCATAATATTATACTTACAAGCACTTTAGTTCTTGCAATCCCACAAAGTTTAGCGGGACCAAAGGAACCACTAGTCTTTTACAATGGTTCGAGAGTATCGAGAACACTTTCCTCAATAGTGAGTGTCCCGAGAATCTTGAGGTTCGCTATGCTACAAGTGTTCTTCAAAAAAGAGCACTTACTTGGTGAAACGGGAATAAACGAACCCGTGGAACTAATGCTGCTATGGCATTGACTTGGAATGAAGTCAAAGAACTCATAACTCGAGAATTTTGTCTGAGAAATGAAATCAAGAAACTAGAAGTTGAATTCTGGGATTTATCCTAGGAAAGTGGAGAGAACCTAGCCTATACCAACTGCCTGAGTTTGCTTGTCCTCATCTAGTCACTCCTTTGTCTCGGGCCATTGAGAAATACATCGGTGGTCTCTTACATAGATTTAAGATACTGTCTGGGGTAGAAATCCTACAACCCTAGAAGACACTATCTGATTGACTACCTAATTAACCGATAACCATGTCAAAGCTGGAACATTGACAAGGAAGGGAAATAAAAAAGAAACTGAGAATCCATTGAAACAACCAGGGAAGAAGAGCCTGATACTTCTAATAATAAGAAGAGGAAGGTTAAGTCTCAAAACTTTGTTTTGGTTACCCCTACCGTTCCAGTCAATCAAGTTGCACCAACTCATCCATCAGTTTTTGTTAATAAAGTCCCGACAAAGAAACCATATATTAAACTTTATGTTGGAGCATATATAGTCATATATAGTGTGTCCGTCGCTTGTCGAATAGTCTAGGCGTAATGTAATACACCTGATATGTTGTATACACATGAAACTGGGTCATTCGCAGGAGCATATGCGAATGAGACTCAGTCGTACGATTGAGCCATGCTAATGTACCAGCCGTGCGACTAAGAGATGTGATTGGGACATTCATAAGACTGAACCATTAGTATGGTCCAGTCGCACGATTGAACCATACACATGGTTCAGTCGTACTATTGAACCATATGCATAGTCGAATCGCACGAATGGGCCCGGTCGCATCTAATACGGGCCGAGGCCTATATATATACCAGTTTCAATGTGTAGAGTGCAAGGGTTTTGAGAGGAGTCTGCCCAGAGCCTAGGGCTGCCATGTAACATCTTGGTTAACTGATAGTTAACCTCGTTTATTCTTGTAAGGACTATTAATTCTTTTCATGAAACCTTTGGGCTATTTGTGTTTATCTCTTAGTTAGTCTCTAATTCTTTAATGCAAAAAGATTATAGTTTATCTATTAAATTGAATATTATAATAATCATAAAAATAATAACAATAATAACTTTTTATAAGAGTAATAATTATGTTATTATTAATACTAATAATAATAGCAATTATAATAATAATAATTATAATAATAATAATAATAGTAATTGTAACAATAACAATAATAATTTTGTAGAAGTTATTAAAGTTAAAAGATGTTTATAACTTGGGTCTAAAAAGTCAAGGGGGCCTTATTGTCAATTTAGAAACTATAAAAATAAAGTTCCAACATAAAATAATAAAAATGAAAACTATAGGGACCAAAGTTGCAAATAATTGAAACTTAATCCCTCTTTCGCCCTTTAGGCCGTTTTTCCGGCCATGAAGTCGCCGAGCTCCGATTGAGCTCCGGCGAGGCCAAGAAAACATGGAACCCTTAGAATTTAACTCGAAATATCGGTTTCTAACCGTTTGGGAGACAAATTCGAACCTTAAGGGTTGTTTGAATTACGTTAAGCACCGGTTACAAGAGCTATCGAGCTCGAGTAACCGACGGGTATCAAACACCCAACGTTCGGGCATTAAACACCAATAATAACTCAATTAAATAAACCAAATTGAACGTCTATCTAATTCTAATTGCTTGCGACACTCAATTGCATCTGAAAACATAAAATTTAACTAATTCAATCCTGCTCTATCAGGACCCGCATCCCAGTCGAACACCACCATACGAGCCCGATAACCAAGAATTGTTAGAGGGCTTGCATCTTGAACATTGTTTAAAGCTACCCGAGAAGTTAATTCGATTATCTTCAACGTTTTGACGCCCAATGATTTGTTATAAGTCGCGACCTGTTCCCCTACTTGTTCACCATCGAATCCATCTCTAATCAGGTAATTTAAGACATGTATATACTCGGTTTTGGGAGGGGAATAAAAGCCCTAACAATGGTTTGTTTAAAAACATCAGTTGATGCTTCAGTTTGGGGGACGATTGAACCTAGGGTTCATGCGATTTGGGGGGGAATTGGTGCTTGGTGTTTTAGGTTTTTAAAACAGACTTTTAATCACGGCTGAGAGCCTTGATTCACTGGTTCCCCACTCACATTCTGAATTAGAGGTCCCGGGTTCGAACCCGGCAACCTCCAACATGTTTTTTTGTGGCTTTTCAGCCTTTAAAAAGTTATATAAAATCTTCTGAAAATTATAAAAAAATGTTTGGTAAACTTTGGTTATTTTTAAAGCTATCCTATTATTTTTTATAAATTTATTTCCATAATTACCTTAACAAATTTCTTATAAAATAAAAATTTACAAATAGTTTGCCTAGTTTAATCATGTAAAAATAAACTTTATATAATATTTTCTTTTGAATCATTTAATGATTATTTGGACACTAAACATTTTATATTTTTGGACTAATCATGGTTACTATGGAAATTATATATTTTATAAGTTAAATTTATAAAATTGTTATAAAGGCTTTTATTTCTTTAAAAGTTCCTTACATGATATTTTTCTTGGACTAAAATATATAAAAGATCTCACTAACTAGCGTTAACTAAATATTAAAACCCCAAATTCCCATCGAAACCCTAAATCATGTTAAACCATTAATCTGAATCTTGTAAATATATTCACACTAAGGTACCTTGTGAAGAACTTCATTGGAATTATTGCTTATTATTCATATTAATCGTCACTTATATACATTTGATCAAGTGAGTATTTCTATACCCCCTTTATACTTTTACACTTTGGGGTGAAACATGTTACATTATAAACTTTGCACTTGTAAACACGTTTGATTCTTGTAAACTTATGGCATTTCACCTGTATGTTGTGGTTAGTTGGACTTTGTGGCTACCATGTAATGTCGAATATATGTACAATCATCAACTATTGCTAGTCTAGCGAAGTCATAGATCTATGGGCCAGACAAGCCTGCTTGGTTGATCCAAGTACACTTAGCTAATCGTATATACTTTTAAACGTTTGAGACTTGTAAAATTTTGTCGAGGTTTGATTGTGCATTCTGTCTTACATCCCTAGCTTACTTTGTTCTCTAATTTACAACATGAATTGTCATCTTTTATATACTTATGTAATTCAAACTATGGAAATCTCACCAACATTATTGTTGACCTTTTATTTTTAACATGTTTCAGGAAATACTCAAGCTTGATTTCTACTCATTGAAGCATACACATCTAGGAATGGACCTAGATAAATAAGTGAAATAAAATGAATCGTTACATTTTATGTTATGTTTTTATTTCTTTGAGACTTATGATTGTAATAGTACAATTGGAACTTATGTTTAATATAAATTTGGGTTATTAATAGCGTTATGTGGCTGTGAACGATCTTAACTCTCACTCCTCGACGTTTCCACCGTCAAGGTTGGGGTGTGACAGATTGGTATCAGAGCCCATAACTATAGGGATCTAGGTTATTAAAAATGGTGACCTAGACTATGGTATGCATGAAGCTTATAGAATTATGATTCTATCTTGTAAAAATTATATAGTTTGCATGCTACATAATGTTATGCCTACTTATGTGCAATTAATGCCTTAGCATAGGATTGCCTAAACATTGTTACTTGTCTTCCTAAACTTAGCTTTGACTCTTTGACTCTCCCCAAACATGAAATCTCTTAATCTTATTCTCGTCAACATGTGGGAACTTATGCTTATACTTATGATCTTTAGACGTTATGTCTAATCTATATAAATCCCATCAAGGTTTTGATTGCTTGAGCCTAAGAAGTTTGTGTGACACATAGACACCTCTATTCTAGATTTCCTCGCAAAAGTCCCTCGGGCTAAGGCAAGCATATCGCATAAATCCTACGGGACTAGTTATGCTTACCTGGAGATTTCTGGGATGAGTGATAAACTATGGTCAACATGCACAAATTTCTAAGGCGAATGGATCAACTTACCTTGACGTGTCAACGTTTCCAAATGGTAATGCGTTACCAAATGGAACCATTCCAAGTGCCTTACAACTCTTGCCTTATCCTTGTTGAATTATAATCCTTTTATTTCTATTTCTCGTGTCTAACTCATTTTGCATATTCCAGCATGTCTCGTCAACATGGAAAGCGTGGAAGTTCCGATCGTAAACTAGCCGCCATGATCGCCCGACAAATGGCTGCTGTCATCCTGACTATGGTTGTTGAACTTAATAGCACCCTAATGGCTAATAGCAACAACACCAATGGGAAAAATAGTGGTGCTCATGGAGAGAATAGCAACAACCAAAACGGGAACAATCATACTTGCACATTCAAACATTTCAACTCGTGCAAACCCATTAGTTTTAGTGGAAAAGAAGGAGCCACTAGACTTCTCGAGTGGTTTGAAAGTATGGAGAACACATTCATTATTAGCGAGTGCCCCGACGAGTTCAAGGTTCGCTATGCCACAAGTGTTCTTCAACAACGAGCACTAACTTGGTGGAATAGTGAAAAGAGAAACCGTGGAACTGAGGTTGCAATGGCATTGCCCTGGGAAGAATTTAAGGATATTATGATCCAAAAGTTCTGCTCGAGAAGCGAATTACAAAAATTGGAGGAGGAGTTCTGGAACCTCAAACAAGATGGTGGGAATCACTTGGCTTATTCCACCCGGTATCATGAGTTGTGTATGCTTCTACCACACATGGTGGACACCGTGCCCCATAACATCGAGAAATTTATCAAGGGGGTACCACCTCAAATTCAAGATGCTGTGGTGGGTAGTAGGCCCACAACTTTGGAGGAGGCGATTACTATTACTGCACAGCTCACCGAGAATCATATAAGAGCTGGCACGATGTCGGCAAAGGGTTCCAAGTCTATGGCGAAGGTGACACCCGAGGCAACAAAAGAGGTAAAGGTCGAGTCATCTTCTCAAAACAAGAAGCGTAAGTTCACCCCGACACGCAACTACGCTGTGACCGCACCAAATGCCCCTAAAAAACAAATGGTGGTTGCAAATCAAGCTCCCATGGCTAAAGCTTATACTGGTCCACACCCTATGTGTAACACGTGCAAGTACCATCATTCAAGCAACATTCCATGCCGAGTCTGCTCATTGTGTGGGAAGTATGGACACTTGGTAACTACTATCCTTCGTGCGCCAAACAATACTGCCAGCTTACCAATCGAACCTGCTATAAGTGTGGCGAGCCTGGTCATATTCGTCCGTAATGTCCTCGCAATGCGGGAACTATGCCACCAGCTCGTGGAAGGGCTTTCAACATCAATGCCAACCAAGCTCAAGCCAACAACGACGTGGTGAATGGTACGTCGTTGGACTCTTTTTAAATCGTTTCTTGTCTCATAAAATTTTCTATCTGTGTTCATCATACCAATAATGGATTATTACCAAACAGGTATGTATCTTGTAAATAGTCATTATGCTTCTGTACTGTTTGATTCGGGTGCCGATAGGAGTTTTGTGTCCCTGGAATTCGAGCCTATACTTTCTAAACCGCGTGTTAATCTGGAGAGATCTTTCACGGTCGAGGTCGCCGATGGAAAATCTATTGTCGTTGACGTCGTAATACGTGACTGCACCTTGAGCCTTAACAAACACGAGTTCTTCGTCGACCTTATTCTTATGCATCTGGGAAGCTTTGATGTTATCATTGGTATGGATTGGTTAGCCAAGCAACGTGCAGAAATTCTATGCTTTGAGAAGTGTATCCGAATTCCTTTACCGACTGGTGATACTTTAAGAGTCTTTGGAGAGAAATCATCTCAAAGACTCAAACTCATGTCTTGCATCAAGGCCCGCAAGTGCTTAAGTAAAAACTACATGGCTTTCATGGCATCTGTAGTTAATACGAAAGCCAAGAGTAAGGAGTTGAAAGACATTCCCGTTGTGCGGGACTTTCCCGAAGTTTTTCCCGAGGATCTTAAAGGGTTACCTCCCGTGCGAGAAGTTGAGTTCAAGATTGATTTAATCCCTGGTGCAAACCCTGTGGCTAAATCTCCTTATCGTCTTGCACCTTCTGAAATGCAAGAACTCGCTAGTCAACTGCAAGAGTTGACCGATAAGGGTTTCATTCGCCCTAGTTCATCACCGTGGGGTGCACCTGTACTATTTGTGAAGAAGAAGGATGGTTCATTTCGTATGTGCATCGATTAGCGAGAACTCAACAAGCTTAGTATAAAAAACCGATACCTTCTTCCTCGAATCGATGATCTCTTCGACCAACTTCAAGGAGCAACTCAATTCTCAAAGATCGATCTACGTTCTGGGTATCATCAACTACGTTTTCATGATGATGACATTCCAAAGACCGCTTTCCGTACTCGATATGGACACTACGAGTTCATGGTCATGCCTTTTGGCTTGACCAATGCACCTGCTGTGTTCATGGATCTCATGAATCGAGTATGTAAACCGTATTTGGATAAGTTCGTGATCGTGTTTATTGATGACATTCTTATTTATTCCAAGACAAAAATCGATCATGAGACGCACTTGCGACAAGTTCTTGGACTTTTGAAGAAGGAGCAATTATACACCAAGCTTTCCAAGTGTGAATTTTGGTTGGAGGAGGTTCAATTCTTAGGGCATGTGGTGAATAGCCAAGGAATTCATGTGGATCCTGCTAAAATTAAAGGTGTGAAGAATTGGTGTGTTCCCACAACCCTAACCGAGGTTCGTTCTTTTCTGGGTTTAGCGGGATATTACCGTAGGTTCATAGCTAATTTCTCGAAGATTGCTAAACCGTTAACAACATTAACCCAAAAGAATCGACATTTTGAATGGGGACCCGAGCAAGAAGAGGCTTTCGAGACAATAAAACGCAAGTTGTGTAATGCACCTATTCTCACACTTCCCGATGGAAACGATGACTTTACCGTATATTGCGATGCTTCTAATCAAGGTCTTGGTTGTATTCTCATGCAACGAGGCAAATTTATAGCATACGCGTCGAGACAATTGAAGCTTCATGAAGTGAACTACACGACTCACGATCTTGAACTTGGTGATGTGGTTTTTGCATTGAAGATTTGGCGACACTACCTATATGGGACGCAATGCATAGTCTACACCAATCATAAGAGTCTCCAACACGTGTTCAACCAAAAGGATCTCAATATGAGACAAAGACGTTGGATCGAGTTGATTAGCGACTACGACTGCGACATTCGCTACCATCCTGGAAAGGCGAATGTTGTAGCCGACGCGCTAAGTCGCAAAGTCCACAACAAGACTGTCTCGCTCCAAGAAATTCGAGATCGAAGGCAATGGTTTGATACGCTAGGAGAGTTTGATACCGAGATTCATGTGGATGTTAACGAGGCTACTATCATGCTCCAAAACATAAGGATCGATAGTGACCTTGAGTTATGCATCCGCGAGGCTCAACAAGCGGCACTAACCGATGAAGGGAAAGATGAAGATTTGATGCCTAACGTTCGATCACAACTGGAGACAAAACTGAATGGCATGTGGTATTTCTTGAATCGACTTTGGATCCCGAAACGTGATAACCTTCGACACTTTATTATGAACGAAGCCCATCAGACTCGATATTCCATTCATCCTGGCTCCGATAAGATGTACATGAATCTGCGCGGTCAATATTGGTGGCCTGGAATGAAGAAAGACATCGCGTCTTATGTTTCCAAGTGTCTTACGTGTGCAAGAGTCACGGCCGAGCATCAACAACCAAGTGGTTTACTTGAGCAACCTGAAATCCCTATGTGGAAATGGGAACATATATCCATGGATTTCATAACCAAGTTACCTCATACACCTCGTGGTCATGATAGTATATGGGTCATTGTTGACCGTTTGACCAAGACAGCACATTCATACCCATACGAGATACATACAAGGTTTCAAGGCTTGCTTGAATCTACATTGACGAAATTGTGAGTCGTCATGGTGTGCCTTCACACATTATTTCCAATCGAGATGCTCGCTTCACTTCACACTTTTGGTCTTCGATGCAAGAACTCTTGGGTACTCAATTGGATCTAAGTACGGCTTACCATCCTCAAAGCGATGGTCAAACCGAACAATCCAAACCCTCGAGGATCTGCTACGTCTTTGTGTTCTTGACTTTGGTGGTGATTGGGATACGCATCTACCGCTCGCGGAATTTTCGTATAACATTAGTTATCACTCAAGTATCAAGATGGCACCATTCGAGGCTTTGTATGGTCGTAAATGCCGATCACCGATCTGCTGGACCGACGTTGGTGAAAATTTCATCACTGGTCCTGAACTTATACAAGAAACGACCGATAAAGTCTCCACAATCCGCAAGAACCTTGAAGTGGCAAGAAGTCGACAAAAGAGTTACGCCGATAAGCGTCGTAAGCCATTGGAGTTCCAAGTTGACGACGTGGTTCTTCTTAAGGTTTCACCGTGGAAAGGTGTTGTTCGTTTTGGAAAGAAGGGTAAACTAGCTCCAAGATTTGTAGGACCTTTCAAAATTTTGAAAAGGATTGGGAAAGTGGCTTATAAACTGGAACTACCTTCCGACCTTAGTGGAGTTCATCCTGTCTTCCGTGTCTCAAACTTGAGGAAGTGCTTGGCTGATGAAAATTTGCATGTTCCCCTAGAGGAAATTCAAATAGATGAGTCATTGCATGTCGTTGAGAAGCCTGTTGAGATTATGGATCGAACCCTGAAGAAGACCCGAACAACTACTACACCTATCGTCAAAGTCCGTTGGGAAAACAAACGTGGAGCTGAGTTCACTTGGGAGCGTGAGAATCATATGAAGGAGAGATACCCGCATCTGTTCTCTTAGTTTTATTCTTAATTTCGGGACGAAGTTCTTTTTAGTTAACCTCGTTTATTCTTGAAAGGACTATTAATGCTTTTCATGAAACCTTTGGGCTATTTGTGTTTATCTCTTAGTTAGTATCTAATTCTTTAATTCAAAAAGATTATAGTTTATCTATTAAATTGAATATTATAATAACCATAAAAATAATAACAATAATAACTTTTTATAAGAGTAATAATTATGTTATTATTAATACTAATAATAATAGAAATTATAATAATAATAATTATAATAATAATAGTAATAGTAATTGTAACAATAACAATAATAATTTTGTAGAAGTTATTAAAGTTAAAAGATGTTATAACTTGGTTTTAAAAAGTCAAGGGGGCCTTATTGTCAATTTAGAAACTATAAAAATAAAGTTTCAACATAAAATAATAAAAACGAAAACTATAGGGACCAAAGTTGCAAATAATTGAAACTTAATCCCTCTTTCGCCCTTTAGGCCGTTTTTCCGGCCATGAAGTCGCCGAGCTCCGATCGAGCTCCGGTGAGGCCAAAAAAACGTGGAACCCTTAGAATTTAACTCGAAATATCGGTTTCTAACTGTTTGGGAGAGGAATTCGAACCTTAAGGGTTGTTTGAATTACGTTAAGCACCGGTTACAAGAGCTATCGAGCTCGAGTAACCGACGGGTATCAAACACCCAACGTTCGGGCATTAAACACCAATAATAACTCAATTAAATAAACCAAATTGAACGTCTATCTAATTCTAATTGCTTGCGACACTCAATTGCATCTGAAAACACAAAATTTAACTAATTCAATCCTGCTCTATCACGACCCGCACCCCACTCGAACACCACCATACGAGCCTGATAACCACGAATTATTAGAGGGCTTTGCATCTTGAACATTGTTTAAAGCTACCGAGAAGTTAATTCGATTATCTTCAACTTTTTGACGCCCAATGATTGTTATAAGTCGCGACCTGTTCCCCTACTTGTTCACCATCGAATCCATCTCTAATCAGGTAATTTAAGACATGTATATACTCGGTTTGGGAGGGGAATAAAAGCCCTAACAATGGTTTGTTTAAAAACATCTGTTGATACTTCAATTTGGGGGACTATTGAACCTAGGGTTCATGCGATTTGGGGGGGGGGGGGATTTGGTGCTTGGTGTTTTAGGTTTTTAAAACAGACTTTTAACCGCGGCTGAGAGCCTTGGTTCACTGGTTCCCCACTCACATTCTGAATTAGAGGTCCCGGGTTCGAACCCGGCGACCTCCAACATGTTTTTTTGCGGCTTTTCAGCCTTTAAAAAGTTATATTAAATCTTCTGAAAATTATAAAAAAATGTTTAGTAAACTTTGGTTATTTTTAAAGCTATCCTATTATTTTTTATAAATTTATTTCCATAATTACCTTAACAATTTTCTTATAAAATAAAAATTTACAAATAGTTTGCCTAGTTTAATCATGTAAAAATAGACTTTATATAATATTTTCTTTTGAATCATTTAATGATTATTGGACACTAAACATTTTATATTTTTGGATAATCATGGTTACTATGGAAATTATATATTTTATAAGTTAAATTTATAAAATTGTTATAAAGGCTTTTATTTCTTTAAAAGTTCCTTACATGATATTGTTCTTGGACTAAAATATATATAAGATCTCACTAACTAGCGTTAACTAAATATTAAAACCCCAAATTCCCATCGAAACCCTAAATCATGTTAAACCATTAATCTAAATCTTGTAAATATATTCACACTTAGGTACCTTGTGAAGAACTTCGTTGGAATTATTGCTTATTATTCATATTAATCGTCACTTATATACATTTGATCAAGTGAGTATTTCTATACCCCCTTTTATATTTTCACACTTTGGGATGAAACATGTTACATTATAAACTTTGCACTTGTAAACACGTTGATTCTTGTAAACTTATAGCATTTCACCTGTATGTTGTGGTTAGTTGGACTTTGTGGCTACCATGTAATGTCGAATATATGTACAATCATTAACTATTGCTAGCCTAGCGAAGTCATAGATCTATGGGCCAGACAAGCCTGCTTGGTTGATCCAAGTACACTTAGCTAATCGTATATACTTTTAAACGTTTGAGACTTGTAAAATTTTGTCGAGGTTTGATTGTGCATTCTGTCTTACATCCCTAGCTTACTTTGTTCTCTAATTTACAACATGAATTGTCATCTTTTATATACTTATGTAATTCAAACTATGGAAATCTCACCAACATTATTGTTGACCTTTTATTTTTAACATGTTTCAGGAAATACTCAAGCTTGATTTCTACTCATTGAAGCATACACATCTAGGAATGGACCTAGATAAATAAGTGAAATAAAATGACTTGTTACATTTTATGTTATGTTTTTATTTTTTGAGACTTATGATTGTAATAGTACAATTGGAACTTATGTTTAATATAAATTTGGGTTATTAATAGCGTTATGTGGCTGTGAACGATATTAACTCTCACTCCTCGACGTTTCCGCCGTCAAGGTTGGGGTGTGACATGCCAGATGAGAGGGGAGATCATGCACGATCTTCCCCTTGCCAATAGTCTTGATTTTTATATTGTAACGAGCTTGTAATCATTAGGTTTTATCAATGAAACCATTCAATTATAGTTCGTATTATTGATTGTCTCTTGGTTTGCTATTATTTATCCTTCCGTCAAGAACGTGCCCGGATGTTTACCGATCCAGCCAAATTCACAATTGGTACCACTTGTTAGGACCTGGTATTTGAACGAAACACCAACTGATTAACATGTTAAACCAAACCAAATAGTGCGGAATCCTATTTGATTGGCGATCCAATCAGTGATAACGCACGTAGAGACAATAACGTATTGAATCTAATGTCAAGAATCGATTAGGAGTCGATCTACTACGTTCTATGAACTTGGAGTATGAACTTAGAGGCTTCTGGATGGCTAGGCTACATCTGGAGTGGAAGTGGATTAAAATGCTTTTGTTTTTCCACAAATTAGGTGGTATTTATAGGTTAGGGTTGCTCATTCGGGCGACTGAACCATTAACATGGTTTAGTCGTGCGATTGAGTCATACGGTTGGTCCATTCGCCCGACTGAGTGTTCAGTCGTGCGACTGAGCCAATCTTAGGTGACAATCATACGACTGACCCAGTCCCCTGGTTCAGTCGTGCGACTGAGTCATTCGCATGATGTTGTTCATGCGTATAGTCCATTAGCATGGGCCATTCACATGATAACTTCATGTTATTAACTTTAAATGTATAAATGTCATAATATTATTTATATTAAATCAATCAACCACAAACCTATATAATCAAGTCAATATGTGTTAAACAACTCATTAATGAAATATTAAACATTATAAGTCACAATCAAATATTCTCATTTCATTAAGTACTCAATATTACATATGTGTAAGACAATAAAGACATATTACATTAAGATTAGAATCAAGGTACACATGTATCAACACTTTATAGTGCAACAAATGCAAGTATCACCATCCTGCTCAGGCATAGTGCCGTCAATGTACAAATGATGGTCATTTTGGTCATATTTTCAACACGTGCAAGAATGTTGCTAAGGCTCAAGGTAATGCACCTACCATTCAACATCCTTTTGTAATTTCCTAAGGGCGTGCATGCTACCAATACGGCGATCCAAATCATTTCCGCAACTGATGTCCACAACTCGTCAATGTTGTTTATGTTGCTCAAGGGCATGCTTTTAACATCAATGCCCACCAACCTCAAAACATTTATGACGTAGTGAATGTCACGTTCCCAACCAATACCCAATAAGTTTTAATCTTAATTGATGCCGATGCCAATAAAAGTTGTATCTTTAGAGTTTACGTTATCGCAGTTAATGCCCAAACTGTATTTATATGTCTTTCTCATGTTCATCAAGTCGAGTTTATATTGATCTTGTGTCGGGTGCTTCACCCATGACCGAACCTTCCTATCGTCTTGTTCGTTTGGAATGCAAAAGCTTGATAGTCAAAAATCCAATCAAATTAATGATTCTATGTACTTTGTTAAGAAAACCATGGAAATCATTGATCGGGGAAATCAAACAACTCAATCATTGTCTCATACCTATAGTCAAAGCTCATTGAGAGTCTAAACGTGCCAAAAGATCACTTGAGGAAGTGAAATGAAATCCAAGTTTTATCATATCTTTGAATCAGCCTCCTAGTTATTAAATTTTGCGATGAAATTTCTAAAAGTAGGGAATACTGTAACATCCGACCTACTTTTAAACTATAATCCCAAACCCGAACTAATTTTGAATTTTTATACGATGAAAAAATTCATTATTAAAGTATTTATTCATTTTAATGAGTCAAATGCAATAAATGTGTAATTTAACGAATATCGTGAAATGTATTTTTCAAATTATTTATTAAATCATTTATAATAATTTTATGATCTATAAAATATATTTTTATAGATTTATAAAGTTTAATAATATTTACAAGATTTTATTTATTCAATTAAAACAGATAATTCATTTAAAGAATTTACAAGATTTATAAATTTATAAAGTTTTATTGTTGATCATGTGTTTTAATTAATAAATTAAAATGAATAGTTAAATTACAAGGTTCTTGTTAAGTTTATAAAGATTTTATAAATATAATTTAATCAATTTATAAATTAAAGATTTATAAGTCAAGGGGTTAAAATGTAATACTTTGAAAGTTAATTAAAAACTCTTTAGATAAATTGTTAACCTTTTTAAAAGTACAGAGACCTAACTATAATTTGCTTTAAACCCCACCCAATCCCCGTTGTAAGGCCCTGATCCCAAGAAACCTTACAGTTGGTTATTCATAATAAAACATAGATTTAAAACATTCATTTAGATAAACATTATAGCGGAAAAGTATAGTAAGTTTTAATCTATTACGACATAATTCATTTAAACATTAACATTGTCTTTGAAAACATCAAATAGTCTCTAAAAGTCTTTTTAATAATCTTTTTAATTATGGATGCCAGCCATCAGATGCCAAGTAGCTTCTAGAATTCAAGCCCACATTCATTTAAGTCCAAGAGCTCACATGTCAACTAATATGCATACAAAAGTCAGTTTCGATAAGTGATTCTAGTTTTACTTTATCAAATAACATTTTAGTAAGCTATATTAACTTTATCATTCGAAAATAGTCATCACATATCTGAACATTTCTATACACAGTCTATCGCTTTATGGTCAATACTTTTATTTATTTGATATCTATGTCTCTTCATTATCCGTCAAATCCCAATCACTATCAGTTCCTATGATGAACACAGGACTTTACCGACATGCCAATCCGGTCCTGTACCTATATAGGCCATTATTGTCATGCCAATCCAAGCCTTATTAACCTGCCTATACGGGCCTTTACTTTACTGACATTCCAATCCAGGCCTTACTGTCATGAGGGCACAACAAATGCAACCCTCCTCTATCATTTGCATGCAAGGCTTTACTTTACAAAGGTATATGTTATGGGCCCAATAACATTTATTTAGGTTTTACTTTCATCTTTAGGTTATACATAATATAACACAACATATTACAAGACATATCATCATTACCAAGGTCATATCACAATATCACTTTCATCTTTGGGTTAATAATATAACACAACATATTACAAGACATATCATCATTACCAATGTCATATTACAATAAGAAAAGTGCGATACAAATTCATTAGAGAATCCCATTTTCTATATAAAATAGTGTATAAAACTTTGCTTTAAATGAACTAGTCATTTAGTATGTATATCACACCAAAACATTAAAAACATGTATAAAACAGGGGATATAGAACTCACCTGATGAGTAGATTGCTATCAGTATAAGAGGAATTCAGGTAACAAATAGGTCGCAAAATCTGTATTGAAATTACCACACGAATCTATCGTTTTCTATGAAATACAGCTAGTTTCGTAGTTTCGCATGCCGTTCCTCACGCAGCTTCGCATGAGATCTCTGCCCAACTTTCATTGGAGTTTACCAATGAAACTATAGTTTCACAGCTAGTTTCGCATGTAGCTTCTCACGCATTTTCTCATGCACTTTCTCACGTAGTTTTGCATGATGAAATAGTAGTTTCACTAGACGAGGTTTTCAGCTTGCTTTTCATCAAAAATATTCGTTTTTCAACTAAAATCTATACTTTTTATGTCCAAATCTTTGGTTTATCTTTTCTAAGGCCAGGTCTAAACTTTTTACACCATCTCATATGTAAAAATGTGATCTTTTTGAAATCTTTCTCAAAACCCTAAAAACCAAAAACTCAAGAATCAAACGCAGATCTACAGAGATGTTTAGA
This sequence comes from Flaveria trinervia, assembly GCA_025506515.1. Lineage (NCBI taxonomy): Eukaryota > Viridiplantae > Streptophyta > Magnoliopsida > Asterales > Asteraceae > Flaveria > Flaveria trinervia. The sequence goes on from JACCIX010001258.1 coordinate 24,993, forward strand.
TGGTGATTCTTACCCGGATTTCTTGCTCTTTTCTTGTTGTTTTGATACTCAAACATTAGATCTTCAATCTTTCAACTGACAAAACTCCAAATCTTTAAGTTTTTTTCACTTCTCTCACTACTTTCTCTATCTAAGTTGTTAGTGGCTTGGCTTGCAAGAAAAGGAGAAGGTGGCTGGTTATGGGTGTTTAATGGGTGGTTAGGCCCTTAAACCTATCAAACCCTAAGCCCATAAGGTAATTTGGCCCATAATTTTTTCTCGATTTTCTCTCTTTGTTTTATACATAACCCGAACTCAACCATTATTACTAAGTTGCTCGCTTCTACATTTAGGGGCATTACACCCGTCGACCATCCATCTCCGGCCACTACTCCGGTCGAGCTCCGGTGACCCTCACACACCCAAAACGCTAGATTAATGCAAATAAACTATCCTAAACCTCTTGTGCACCTGTTTCGAACCAAGGACCTGTTTCAATTCGATTGTGATGGTTGTTATGAGGTGGTGGACCCAAAACCGAATGCCTATTCAATCTAAAATCATTTCAGATACATAATTTAAAACAATTGGCTTAATCAAACAATTAGAAACATAGATTCAATCATTCTAGCCATGATATTCAAATCAATTTGATCAAAGATTGTTCAAATGACAATTACTATGAACCTAAACTTCCAAATCACACAATAAGCTCGATTACATTGAAACAGTCACAACAGAACCTATATAATTGAGGGTAAACTTTTCCTTTGATTCCCTTAAATTGTCAGTTCTCTCAGTTTCTCTGAAATACACAGACACACACATAACACAATCTATTACCATCTCCATCGCTACCAGCAACCACTATCGTATACACTCTCGTGGTTATTCTCAATCGAAATTGATGGAGGGATTTTACTCATTAACGATCTTTGAAGCTTCATCAAACATAAATTGAACCAAAATCATCATCATTATCTCGATCAAATTTCGCTCTTTGTCACGACTTGTTTTATTATTTGTGAGCATCAATTTGATCTTAATCAAGTAAGTTAATCACACTTTCACACTTGGGTTTACTTGGAGATGAATAACATGCACGAATTTTTGCTCAATTTGATTAAAATAGATTTCTAGTGTGATTTGGGGATTTCATATTCACAGCTTTTAAATTTTGAATTGGGATATAAATGGATCTGGGCTTCTGCCCAACTGGTTAACATACATGCTTTCCACACAAGGGACCCGGGTTCAACCACGAGCACCCTTAAACCCTTTTTAAAATTTTTTTTTCATTTTAATTTTCAGAAAATTTTAATATATTATCAAATTTAAATTAAAAATTATTTTTGTTAATTAAAACTTTTATATAAGCTTTTATGTAATTTCTGAAAAATTCACATTTAAATTCTTTTAAAGGTTCAAAGTTTATAAAAAACATTTTAAACTTATGAATAAGTCAAGCATTTTAAAGAATTAATTCAAATTCATTTAAATTAATACTTTGCAAATCACTTAAATAATCAATTATTCAATTAATTATTTTTACCAAACTAATTAACAATTAAATTAATTATTTCTCTTACTTTAAAACTTAAACTTTAGTTAATCGTTAAATGTATATAATGTTCATAATTCTATTTCAATATTTATTCATTATCATCTCAATCCAAATTATTTATTCAATTTAGTATATTCTTGTTTAATCAATATATATAATGGATTATATTATTCTAAAACTATTTGTTGAAACCACAGATCCCTAATGAAACCCTAGTGAGTTTAGTCTTTGAATCATTATTATCCTAACATTAGGATACTATTCCTTAGGTTAAAAGTGAGGAAACTTTAGCGTCTGTTAATGTATTCTAGAATTCAAATCAATCACACCTATCAATGTGACAATTCATTGCTCATTTTTATATGTTTTTAGTTTGAGGAAATCATGTTATTTATTATTTAATCTTTGATATTTATTGTTATTATAGTTAGATAAAATTTATGAGAACACAATTATTAATTCATGCAACCCACGGTAACAATAATAAATCTATTGGGTTGACAAACCCACCCCTTTTGTTTAGTCACGTGGTGAATGGAACCGAAATCCTTCATTTTATGAGGCTTCATCTGCGGACCGACTCAATTCAATCATTAGGTTTGATTGTGGTGGTTTATTTTTTATGTTACACTACTGCATAATAAGTCTTGACATCACCATGTGCATTGAATTATTTTCAATCACTTTAATCATTTTGTATATGTATTCAAACCTGTGTTTACTCACCACTAATTCGTTATCTGACTCGTTACTTTTTTACATGATTTTTGGATGCAGTTTAGAGGACATCTTCATGCTCATATAGAACTTGGATCTAGAATAATGTCATATCCCGATGGAAGCGTGAAATGCTTTGAATGTGACTAGCTTGTTCAGAACACATTGATCAGAAAATTTTAACAATCAATACAATAAAACATAACATAAAATATCACATAATATTAGATAATCATAGTTAGGTTTACATCATAACATTAGTAGACAAAATTTAACATAACCCTATTACAAAACATATTATCTAACTACTACATCTTCAGAGACGATGGAAATAAGCGTCCACCGATACACTGAGATCATATAGATTAACAGTTAGGTTCACACAAACTTTCCCCATGATTTCTCCCCAGCCATTATACACATCAAAAGAAAACATAATACTGTTAGACATGATGATTTTCTAAAAAACATACTCAAAATAGTCAACATAAAGTTGATGAGAACATAGGTTTAACTTCAGAGAAAATATTTTGATGCAACATAGATAAGTATACAACCAAAACTACTTATAAGTCAGGTGATTCATAATTGTCATAATATAAATCATAAAAATCATATAATATAACATCACAACACTCATCCTGTTGGTGCAGGAAATATTTTCCTAAGTAGCGTTACCTATATTATCTAACGGTTCAACATCCGAATTAATGGTTGTAACACAAATGACAGTAAACTTAAAAATCTTATATACATGCATCAATCTTATAACAGTATATTTTTCCCCCAAAAAATTATAAATATAAAATGAGGCCATGAGTTTCACCTCTTACTCCAATGGATAACCTATAAACAAAATATTTATAGATTAGGAAATATCTTTTTTTTTAAATTTTAGCATCTCAGATTATAAAAATCAACACATAAGCTATAATCATTCGTATGTCACGAAATTTTTACAGTAGATACATACAAAAATCTAATAAAACATGCTAAAGTTTCATATATTAACTATTTAAAGTTTATTTTTTGGAATTTTTACAATATTTAAATAAACTAAAAAAATACTTATTGGTTTTTAAAATTCACCAAAATTTATTGTTCTAAAAAGATTTTATTGTTCTGACATTATTCATTAAAAATAGCAGAATATCCAAAAATTATATATTTCATACAAATTGTTTTAATCTAATTATTATACTTTGTATAAATTTTTCATGAGTTATATTATAGTTTAAATATTTTTCCTGATTTTTAAATTACAGATTCTTCTAAAATTTGTAACTTATGCATAACTACGAATTAGGTTATGAAATTTATTCTACACGTCCTATAAAATGTAAAAATTTTTATATAAGTTTTTCAGCTTTTTACCAAGTTTGGTTCTTCAGGTTGAACATTTTCTTTCAACAACTTAAATAATTTATATAAATTATTTTACTTATTATAATTGCATCAAAATTTGCAGAATATTAATTCTTAATACTTCTAACAAATTCACAGTTTGTATTCCCACAATCACAATCATTTAAGTAATAAACCAAATTTATTAAGATTAAACATAGTTTCAACCCTTTATTTGTAATCTTTTTGTTTAATTCCATAGTTTATTATATTTTTCAGATTCTCAAATCTTTCTTACTTATTTTTGGAAAAAGATGAAATATTTTGTAAAGTTTAGTGAAGAACTTTCATGTTTTAATCAAAGCAGTTGGTTATGTGTTGTTTAAACACATATATATCTTTTTAAACTTAGTTAGTTAGTGATTAGGAGTTGGAACCTTGATTTTGATAGAAGAAGAGGGTGAAAGGTAGTTGATGGTAGCTTCTCTCTTCTTGATGAATTGAATTGGATGGTTTCCTTGAGCTCTAAGGTCTCGATCTCCTTGCAATCCGGTTTAAAAGATGATGAGCACTCCAAGCTTCGGATGATGGTATGTGGTTGATATGAAGACCGAAAGAGAGTAGAGGGTGGCGGGTGATGGTTGTGGTTTGTGAGCCGAGAGGTGAGAGAAGGAGTAGAAGTGGTGGTGTTTTTGTTTAAGAAGAGGGTGGTGGTCGAGGTGGTATGCGGTTATGGTGGTAGGGTTATTTTATGGGGGTTTCGGCCAAAGGCCATAATTGGAAATCATCATGGCATCTATTCCTAGACTAGTGAGTAAGATAGTTATAGGTCTTTAGATGTCAAGTTCTTGGAGGGTTTGGTGCTAGGTGGCGGTCAAGGGAGGTGATGTGGTGTCTTGGCCGATTAAGGTGTTAATCACCTAGTTTAAAGTTTAATTCGGGTGGCTTAATTCCTTGATGATCTGAGGTTGACGTTTGAGTTGGTGTTTAAGTGTTTAAGGTTTACTTAGTTACATTTTGATGCTAAGCTTTCTTTGATAATTCTTTGTATTGTGGTGTTTAGTTGGGTTGTATCATGATTCATTTGATGTACGTTTGATGCTATAATGTTGAGGTGATTGATCAAATAATAGTTGGTAGCAAGAATTTATGCATATGAATACATGCACACGTAAATTTCATGCATGCATGCAAGCATGCATATGTACCACATATACATTCATACTAAAACACATGTAATTCATAAAATGTTAGTCAAATTATGTGTAGGGTCGGGTTTGTCACTTAAACACTTGGATTTCTCTCAAACTCGCTTATAGAAACACTCAAATCAGATGAAGTAAAGTCTTTTACAAGAGTTGGTAATAATATAATAAGTAGCAAGGAACACACATAAATAATTTTTCAAGGCACTTGTATATTTTACTTCTCAACTCAGATATTACAAGACTCTTACTAGAATGATACATGAGTTACAATGAGAAACTATATATACTAGATCCTACAGCTGGATATACTTTGATACCAGCTGGAAACCTAAGACTAAAGCATATACTACAATGCTAAACTTAAGGTATCTTAGATAAAGTATTATCTAAGATATGGTAGTCATGACATGTCCATGACTTAACTTTTGTCACCAATTAAAGATGGCAACTGTACTAACATAAAAAGGTAAACAATGGACTAAAGTATGGTCAACTACATGGCTTTTGAGAAAATGCCATGCAATATCTCAGAGGTCTGCAGTTGAGTGTCAAGGAGACCATACTTATGTCCACTGGATAATAGCAGTGTCTTCCGAAGGTAAGTTGGCTTCGGAAGAACAAGTTCTTCCGAAGCCACTTATACTTCGGAAGTGGCTTCTATACTTTCAAGGCTTGAGGACTTCTGTACTTTGGAAGTTGACTTCAGATCTTTCATTCAAAGTCTTGATCTTCGGAAGTAGGTTCTTTGTCTTCGAAAGTTGGAGTTATCCTTCGGAAGTAAGTTTTACACTTAGTCTTCGGAAGAGCTCCTTTTTTTTCCTTGGAAGTTCCACATTTAGCTTTGGAAGTCCTTTATTTGTTGTACCAAAATCTTTTAAGTGACTTGGTTTTGGTTGCACCAGCCTTTCTAGATCCAACAAACTCTCCCTAGGCTGATGCTACCAAAACCTCACTTGTTTCTGCTTCTCAAAGCTTCCAACACCAGGGATAAAAGATATTTGTCTATCTCTTTGTTCTTCCCTGAAGTAGTGCTGAGAAGCTTGTACAAGTCATTGGTGGATAGGAGATCCAGTCTATCACTCTGAATGACATGTACCCTTTTTTATGTCCCCCTGAAAAGAGTTAGTTGACGGGAGTATTAGTCATATTCCCATCTAACTATGGATTCAAGTTCAGGACCTTCAACCATTTGTAAAAAGGCTTTGCCTTTGGTTGCTGATCCCTTCCTTTTCTCCTCCTCTCTCAGTTTCAACTCTTCTTCAACCTTGCTTCTAGTAGTTAGCTCGACCATATGAAGGCTGCCTACATGATTTCTGATATGGGCAGCTACATTAGAGTTTGAAGGGTTAGAGAATGGCTTCTCTGCTAAATCAGCAATATCAAATCTGCTCAAGTGTAGCAGAGATGAGGCACTTAGCCTGTTGAGCTCTCCATTCTCTCATTCAACAACAAATTTGTGAGAAGAGTCTTCAAACCTCCACTGGATGATCTTCTTCCTAGGTGCAAGAGGTTGTCTTGGCACCCAGTCACCTTTCTTGGTATCTAGTAGAGGTACCAGCCTTCTCCTTAACTTATTTTCTTCCTCATTTAAAGTGTCTAAATTGAGGCCAAGGAGATTTGCAGCTTGGTCCAATGTTCCTCTGGGCAGATCAAGAAATTGATCTTTAGTGAGGGAACGTGAGGATCCATCAACATAAGTCAAATTGACTGAATCCTCCTCATAGGAGATATCGCTCAGGGTTGTGCAATTGATGAGCTTTGTCTTGACTGCCTTGAATTCTTCTAAGGAGAGATGTTTAGAAGGCTAAGGGGATGGTTTGATGGGTTAATGGGTAGGTTGAGTGTTTGGGTTCTGGTTAGAGTTTTGGGTTGGAGGATGAGTAGTTTAGGTGGTTGAGGTGAAGAGATTGGTAGGGGTGATGGTGTAGGTTCAGGGGTGTATGGTTTGGTGGTTAGTTCGGTTTTGATAGGAATGGAAAGGGTATTGGTTCAGGTTGTGGTTGGGTTTGGAGTTTGGGTTGAGTGGTTGCTTTGAAGATCATCCCCTGTCCCCTTCTGTACATCTCCTTCATCTTCCCCGCGAGAATGTTAGCCTTTATGTCACTGACATGTCGTTGGAGAGTCTTTTCAGACATAGGACCCACCTGCCTGCCAGAGAAGCCATGAGCCTTGAGATAGCTCTTCATCCAGGCCTTCTCACCTATCTTCTTGGCAGCAGTTAGTCCTGCTTCCTCTTCCTTCTTTTTCTTCTTCTTCTTCTTCTTCTTCTGCATCAGCTTTTCCCTTGCAGCTTTCTTTCTCTCTTTCTCCATTTGATCTTGCTCTTTGTTGAAGAGCCATAAGATCGTATCATTGTTATGTGGAGATAATTCTTCTTGAGAGAAACCTCTGGAGGTTAGGAAAGTTATCCTTTCCCTCCTGAGCTGTAGATCAGCTTCTCTTTCTTTCCTCTCCCTTTCTTCTTCTAAGGCCAACCATGCTGCCTCTTCAGCAAGGTTGCCTTTTCCAGCTCAACTAACTCCTCTAATGGTAGCAGGAGTACATCTTCATTTGCAGCTCCTAGACTGACAAGTCTATCAATGATCTTTACTCTTTTTCTGTTGTTGACTACCTCCTGGTTGGCTGCAGCTGCTTTGGTACTTGCAGCTAGCAGTTTTCCAGTTGGAAGCCTACCTTTTCTTTTGAGTTTCTCCAACCTTTCTTCCTCCTGAAGCTCTTCCGTAGTCATCTTCCTCTTGCCTTTGATGTCTTCGGAAGTGCTAGACTTTGGGGGTTCTTGGATGGAAGATTCAGGTTGAGTAGTAGAGATGGAAGCTGGAGTTAATGCTGATGTTAGAGCTAGAGGTTGGGTGAGAAAATCCTCCCTATTAACCTCAGATGCAAGTTCCAGGATTGCATCTATGACTATTAGATCATCGGATAATGAAAATAGTCCTTCCGCAGCAGCAATCTCAGCTTCGGAAGTCTGAAATTGTTCTTCTGAGGCTTTGAATTGTGCTTTGGAAGTCTGTGAAAATGCACTATCTGTCCCAACTGTTTAAGTTGTTGGGCCATCAGTCCTTGTTTCCCATTCGAAGTTAATCTCAGGTTCCACTTGGACCTTAGGTTGACCAACTTCCACAATAGTGGTAGAAGTGCATTTAACCTCTGAAGCTCTTGAGCTCCGAAGAGATTCCAATAGGAACTTGTTAAAGAACCTATTGAGATCTTGGAGCATCCTTTGATCCATTTGAATGACAACTAGAGGAGGCTCAGGGAAAATTGAAGCTTGTTGCAGATGATACTTTGAGCTCAAGGAAGTGAGAGCTTGACTTTGGGGTTCCTCTTGTCTTTGACTTTGTCTCTGAACACTCTCCTCCTTTTTGGTAGCATCATCCTGAGAGCTTGATGAGATAGAGGAAGAGGTCAAGGAGACCTAAGTTGGTACATGCCTAACAGACCTCTCAATCTGTTTCTCAGCTAGTTTGGCCTTGAGAGTTTCAATCTCAAGTTGCTGAGTGGCAGACCTATCCTCTAAAGTCCTAACCTTGGATTCAAGATTTGAGACTTTAGAAAGTAGGTCTTGAATGGTGAGTTTCATTCTTCCCTCACCTTCTTTTGAAGAATCACGGGGAGATGAGGTAACATACCTTGTATGTTCATCCTCACCACTAGATGTGGTTTCTTGGCGCCCTGGTTTCCCTTGCTCAATGATGTCTCTTTCAGAGTCATCAAAGGCATCGTTTTGTAGATTCAGTCTCAGTGATGTTACCACTGTCCTGAGGATCCCTTGAGGCTCCTTTAGTAGTGGCAGCTGAATCTACATGAGTCCCCTCCACATCAGTGGGACTCACCTCAGTAAAGGTTTGCTGATGGGGGCTAGAGATAAGAGATCTCTCTAGGCTCTCTTGATCCTTGAGAGGGTGTTGTGGATCAACTTCATTGCCTTGAAGGGACATAATCTCTTCATCAGCTCCAATTAAAAGGTCATTAAAGGATATGGAAGTGAAGCCTAATGACCCGGGACTTGATCAATATATAAAGGCATTGAGCCTGTGATAGGGCTATCCCTTTTTGGCTGCTCAGGGGAGTATAGAGACTCTCCCTGAGGGCTTTCAGCTTGGGTTTCGGGCTCATGGGTCTGAGGCTGAGGAGACTCAAGACCCATATTAAGGTCAATTGTGAAGGATGGTTGGACCTCAGGCTGAGTGGGAGCCCTTTGTTCCACTCTAGCCTTTTTGGATAGAACATGAGGAGCTTGTTCAATCAGAGAAGATTGAACAAGGGTTCGTTTGGGACGTCTTTGATAAGTAAAGGTAATGGGTGGAGAAGGTAGATTTGGCAAAGTGAGGGTAGTTGCTGGTGTGGGTTCATCACCTATGGGGTTAACAAGGATGTCACCAGGAGCCATTGGCTCAATCATACCTGGAAGAAGTGCAGTATCTCTTCTGGCGAAGTTGGTGGACACTCTCTTCAAAGTCTTGAAGATGGTCAGCCTCATTTGAGGAGCAGGCAGAGCAGCTACGCAGACAAGCTTGCTCTGGTCTAGCTCACAATTGATTATGTGCTGGAGAAACCTGGGATACATGAAGAATGTGTCCTTTTGAAGATTTCCCATAAGATTAGTCAGCACAAACCTTGAGTAGTTGAAGCAGAGGCTTTTCACCAAACCATGAACTAGGCACCCAAGTTCATATGGGATTTGATCCCATCCCCCAGATTTATTGGACAAGCAGTGAAGAACCACATGCAGCAGGAACTTCCATTTGTAAGAGAAGTTAAATTTGTAGACAGTGGGCCTGCTAACATCTCCACCATATCCCATTTGGATATAAGAGTTGTCCAATTTGCTTTGGGGAATTCCGTTGGAGCGCCTTATCGTGAAGCTCTAGATGCTCCCTGATGATTTGTTCAGAAATGACCAACTCCTGGCCACAGATGCTTGATCGAATGACACGAACCCCATTTAGGGTTTCAATCTGACCATTCGCCCAAAATTCAGACATATGGTTTGAGTAAATTATGGGGTTTACAGTCAGAGCGGTGTAGTAAGAAGATTGGGTTAGAAAGGAGATAATGTTTGAGAAGTCAACATCCCTTGAAGAGTCAAGGAGTGCGACTTGGTTGTGCTGAGGGTTAAGTGCCATTGAAGAAAGTTACAGGAAGATGGTTCGGAATAGGGTAAATTGAAGATGAAGAAAGCTTTTAGGGCAGTAAATTTGGTAAAAAGGATATAAGTGATTAGTCGGAGGTATTTAAATGGGTGGAATGGCGGTTTAAAGGGGGTTTTGGATAAGACGATGTGAGGTTTCAGCGGATGATGTGACATGGGCGGTAAAATCTTTCTTCCGAGTGTAAAGCATTTCCGAAGGTAGTGTTCTTCCGAAGGCAAATTTACTTCTGAAGGTAAAGTGATTACTTTCGAGAGTATATGTTGCTTTTCAAATGGAGAGTGTTATAAGCTTCGGAAGTAGATCTGATAAAAAAATCAATCTCTTCTTCCGAGACTTAACACTCTTCCGAGAAGAAAATTATCCTGGGAGAAATTTGCTTCGGAAGATATGTGAAATATCTTCCGAGGGTTAATTTCTCTTCGAAAGAATTCATCTTAGATAAAAAGATCTTTTGTAACAGGGCTTAGATTGTTTTGACATAAGACTTTACACATTAAAAGGTTTTCAAATGAGATCAACTAATCAAGGTTTATCATCCCAATAGCAGTAATGAGATATTTAAATCTTTGTTCATTAAAGGCTTTGGTGAAAAAGTTAGCATATTGTTCATTTTAGTCAACTTTGATTAGCTTGATAAGATTTTTCTCATGAATATCTCTAATGAAATGATACCTAATATCAATGTGCTTAGTCTTGGAGTGCTTCACTGGATTTTCAGTAATGGATATAGCACTATTGTTGTCAATGTGGATAGGAGTGCTCATGAAGTTGAATCCATAGTCTATCATCTAGTTTTGAATCCACAGTAGCTGAGCACAGCAACTAGCAGCAGCAATGTATTCAGCTTCAGCAATTGATGTAGAGACACAGGATTGCTTCTTACATTGCCATGAGATGATCCTTCCACCAAGAAATTAACATCCACCGGAAGTGGATTTATTGTTAATATTGCAGCCACCATAATCACTGTCAGAGTAGCCATAGAGATTGAAATCACTATTTCTTGGATACCAGAGACCTAGTTTAGGTGCTCCATTGAGGTATCTAAGAATTCTCTTGGCTGCTATTAGGTGAGACACCTTTGGAGCAGCCTGATATCTTGCACAAATGCAAGTTGCAAACATGATATCAGGTCTACTTGTTGTGAGATACATCAGAGAACCAATAATCGCTCTATACTGATGTTGATCAGTATCCTCCCCCTCAGAGTCAGGGCAGAGATTATGGTTTCAGGGTATAGGTGTTTTTGCTGCTTTACAATCTTTCATATCCTATCTTTCTAAGATATCATTGACATACTTAGATTGATTGATAAAGAACCCTTCCTTCATTTGCTTTACCTGAATTCCAAGGAAAAAGTCCATTTTTCCCATGGAACTCATCTCAAACTTCTTCTTCATAATGCTCTCAAAGTCTTTACACATTTGGTCATTTGAAGAACCAAATATAATGTCATCAACATAGACTTGAACGAGCAAGATGTCCTTCCCAGACTTTCTTATGAAAAGAGTCTTATCAATGGTACCTCTAGTATAACCATTTTTAGGAGAAACTGAGACAATATCTCATACCACAGCCTAGGTGCTTGGTGCAGCCCATATAGAGCTTTATCCAATTTGCACACATAGTTGGAATGCTGTGGATCTTCAAATCCTGGAGGTTGGCATACATAGACTTCCCTATCTATATCCTTATATAGAAAGGCACACTTGACATCAAGCTGGTAGAAAGTGAAATTCTTAGATGCAGCATAAGCAAGGAAGATCCTAACTGTCTCAAGTCTTGTAACAGGTACAAAGACATCAGTATAATCGATTCCCTCCTCTTGAGTGTATTCTTGAACCACAAGTCTTGCTTTATTCTTGATAATCAAGCCTCTATCATCTCTCTTGTTCTTGAAAACCCATTTAGTGCCTATAGGTACTTGACCAGATGGTAGCGGACATAGGTTCCAAACCTTTTGTCTTTGGAATTGAAGCAGCTCCTCTTGCATTGATTCAACCCAACTACTATTTTTCAAGGCATCTTCCACCTTTTTGGGTTCTATTTGGGATAAAAAGCATGAGTACAAACAGACATTCCTATTGTGAGTTTGACCTCTTGTTCTCACGCCTTCAAAGACTTCCCTATGATGTTCTCAGCTGGATGAGTGTTATGAATCCTAAGTCTAGGAATCACCTCCAGTTGCAAAGATAAATCCAAATTGGACATATTTTGCTCAGGAGCTTGAATGCTTGGTCCAGCTGTTGTTTCAAACTCATTCAATGAGGACTTATTGAATGAAAGAGAAACATCATCATTTGTTTGTTATGAAACATCATCAACAGTTGCCTGTTCCTTCGAGATGTTGCTTTCATCAGCTTGGTGTTGTGCAGGGTCACCTGAAGAGATTTGAAAGTCAACAGATGAACTGCTTGTTGAAGCTCCACTATCTTTTGAGATAGTTATACTGTCAGATCTTTCAATAATGGGAACTTGATTTACTACAGCTCTTGGAGAACTTGGAATAGGTCCGGGAAGCTCAAACAGTTGATCTTCATCAGAGTCACTTTGAGCACCTGTTCCAGCTGAAACATTCTCACAAGATGGTTTAGAATAGTTTGAAAACAATTCTAAATCAAAGATATGATCAGGGCCATTCCCTCTAACACAAGGAGTGTGCTCATTGACTACAATGTTGGAAGATTCCTCAAATTGTTGATTTTTAATATTATAAACTCTATAAGCTTTAGAGTAAGAGGAATATGCAACAAAGATAGCATCATCCAACTTTTCAGCAAATTTTGCCAAATTGTCTTTTGTGTTAAGTATGGTACACCTGCTGCCAAAGGACCTTAGAAAGCCAATAAACGGTGGCCTCTTGTTCCATAACTCATAAGGGGTTTTTCCATGTGGCTTTACTACAAGAACTCTATTATGCACATAGCATGCAGTGCTAACTGCCTCTGCCCAGAATGTTAAAGCCAACTTTGAATCAGCTAACATAGTCCGAGTAGCCTCAATAAGTGTCATGTTCCTTCTCTCAGCAACACCATTTTGTTGAGGAGTTCTAGGAGCACTATATTGTCTGGCAATTCCTTTTGAGTTACAAAATGAGTCAAGAACTTGGTTCTTAAACTCAGTTCCTTGATCACTTCTAATTATTTTAACCTTGTGATCAACTTGATTTTCTATTTTATGAATAAAAGATTTCAAAGTTTCAGCAGTTTCATCTTTGGTTCTTAAAAAGAATACCCATGTATATCTAGTAAAATCATCAACAATCACAAGGCAATATGATTTCCTTCCAATGCTCATTATACTTGTGGGACCAAATAGATCCATGTGCAATAAGTGTAATGGGGTGGTGATGGAGTTAACAATTTTGGATTTATGAGATGTCCTGTGTTGCTTCCCTTTCAGGCATGCAACATAGTTATCTTTGCAGAAAAATTCCTTTTTAGGCAAACCATGTACCAAGTTGTTTTTAGCCAATTTATTCATTGTCTTAAAATTTACATGACACATTCGGTTATGCCATAGTGTTGACTCATCACCATCAGCTTTGGAAAGAAAACATGTTACCTGTGGAAAACTCCCTCGGTGGCATTGTTCATATCCAGCTTGTACATATCCCCTTGTGGAAACACCGCCGAGGGAGTTTTCCAATGATACTTCTCCCATTGGGGAAGCATTGTTCATATCCAGTTTGTACATATCCCCTTTCTTGGAGATCTAAGAAGCACCAATTCCTGAGGAATTGTCATCCTGGGTTTGAGGATTATGCACTCATGTTCTATGAAGAGCATTTGATGCTTTTGATCACAGAATTGAGAAACACTTAACAGGTTGTGTTCAAGTTGTTTGACAAAATTAACTTTGTCAACTTTTAACTTTCCATTGGATATACTTCCTCTGCCAGAAATATAACCTCCGGCCTCACCTCCAAACTGAACAGGACCTCCATCATAATGTTGAAAGTGTTGAAGGAGAGATCTGTTCCCTGTCATGTGTCTGGAGCATCCACTATCCACAATCCAAATGTTGTTATTCTTGTCATATGGATGTCCCTCCACATAAGATGAGATGATTAGTTTTGATTGGAAACCCAAGCGTTATTGGTCTTGGGTTCTTCCAATGATAGTGACATAATTGAACCAAAATTTATGCATGGGGGTTCAATGGATGTCTTTGAAGAAGAGGTTTGGGCTACAACATTTTCCTTGATCTTCCATTCCATCCCTTGGTTGATCATGGAGAATGAGCTTGTTGAAGCTTTTGTAGCTTGGCATTCTTCCGAAGCTTCTTTCTTTTCGGAAGAAGCCTTCACCACCTTTTCTTCCGAAGCAGTCTTCTTCTGGGATGGTTTCAAGGGGACTCTTTTATTCTTTAGAGTCCTGACAGCTTTAGCTTCCGAAGCCTTTTTCCTTTCGGAAGAAGAATCTTCTTCCGAAAGTAGCCTTGCTTCGGAAACAAGCTTTCCCTTTTTCATCACTTGAAGGTCCACATGAGAAACCTTCCCTGACTCCTTCCATTTTAACATTATTTGCATAATGTGTGCTAGCAGGATTGTAGTAACAATCTTTGGCCATATGGTTTTGCTGACCACACTTTATGCATGCAATGTTAATCTTTTGGGAACTTGAGGATTGTTGTTTCTTGTTCTTTTTCTCTTCATCAGCAACCTTTCCCTTTAACCTCTGATCCTTTGGTAGGACAGGAGTGCTGGTACTACACCCCTTTCCTGAATCAGAGTTTCCAACCACCTGGAATCCAGCTGAGATAAATACACCCTTTTGCTTTGGGTCTATCTTTAGCTTGGACTCAACCACTTTCTTGGCAATTTTTCTGGCTGCCTTAGCTCTGCTTCTTCTGGCTTTGGTGGTCAGGGTTTGATCATTATTTGCAGGGGAGGGCATAATTACCTGGTTCTTCCCTGTGTTGGTCTCCATAGTTGCATCATTCTTTGACTCATGAGAAGGTGGGTCAGCAGATGAAACTTCTTGCTCTTTAGTACCACACCTTGGTTGTCTTATAGACTCATAAGAGTGTGGTGGAGCAATTTCATTGGTTCCCAACCCACCTTTGTTTTGGTAACAAAGTTTTGAGTGAGAGGATGATGCAAGAATGGCTTGGAAGTTTTGCTCGGAAATAGCATACTTTCTGGCTTGAGCCTCAGCTGTGACAAGCTGGGCTTGAGCCTCAGTCAATTTGGATATTAAATCCTTTATCTGAGTCTTATAGTTTGTGTGTTCATGTTTTAATAGGGACATAGTTTTCTCTAACTCCTCAATTTTTCTTTGGTAGTCAGATTCAACCCTTTTAAAGATAGATTTTAAAACATTTAAAAACTCAATATCAGATTTAATCTCGATATTGTAGTCATGATACAATTTAACCTTAGCAATACAGGCAGGAGTACAGAGATGTTCATATACCTTATTTTCATCTGTTCAGGCCATGAGTGCTTGAGCAGGAGTCACATCCTGTACCATGAAGCTCCAATTAACTTCTTGAGCCATTGCAGCTATTTCTGTTAACTTTCTGGTGGGCTTTGGTGTAGAGGGATGTGTGGAGGCCTGTGGGGTTCCCGGGTTGGACTTGGGAGCCTTGCATTCCCTTGCAAAATGACTAAGTTGGTTACAATTGTAACATTTGGCGTTGGTTTTGTCAAACCCAAATTTGTTGTTGATTGGGTTTTGGGGAAATTACGTTCCAGTTCTCTTAAAGAACTTCTTTGCTCTGTAGGTTAGAAGAGCCATTTGTTGGACTATGTCCACGTATTCCACGTCATCCGGGCTGAAACACTCTAGATCGTCACAGCAGTATTGATAATCATTTGAGTGTCCACTTCCTGAGACAAAAGCACAGCTGTCCTGAAAGGAGCTTTGCTGAGCTTGTTGAGACCTTGGAGTCTTAGGAAATGTGATGTATGGCCCAGAAGAACAATATGGCTGCTGGGTGTAAGTCAGGTATTATTGAGGCTGGGAGATTCCTGAGCCTTTAGCAACCATTAAAGCGTTGCTAGCAGGAAGACTCAAGGGTCTGCTTGTCTGATGACCCTTCTTACTTTCCATTTCCAAACGGTATCCATCAAGGATCCCATAGAGTTCGGTCATGGTGAGTGTATTCAGATTCTCTGTTCTCTTGATAGAGGCATAGTAGAATGTCTACTCATCGGGTAATGCACTCATGAACTTTCTTGTAAGGTCTCTGAGTTCATGAGCAATTCCCACAGATTGAAGGGAAGAAATGAGATCCATGTACCTGAAAGATTGCTGGCTAAGAGTCTCTCCAGCAATATAGGTGAAGTTCTCAAACTGCTGCTTCAGTGAGTCCTTCTTGGAGTCATTTGAGCTTGAGTACATTTGAGCAAGCGCATCAAACAGTCTTTGGCAGACTTGCAATGCTCAAACTCCACTATGATGGAGTTGGGAATTGCAGTCATGAGAACAGTCATAGCATTGCTGTCGATGTCTAGCTTCTTCCTGTCCTCATCAGAATAATCTTCAACAGTTTTCTCAATCATGGCACCGTTTCCACCAGCTACTTTTGGCTTATACGGGCCATTGACAATGGATTGCCACATCTTGCTGTCTTGATTCCTGATGAAGCCTTCCATTCTTCTGCTCCAGGACCTGAAGTTTTCAGGGATGATGATGGGTGCTTTGGTCATCGTCCCCATCTCTACTTCAGATTTGTTGAGGGCCATTTTTGAGTGAGGTATAAGGAGGAGTGAAAAACAGGTTGATTAGGATGGTAAGATCTCACAATCAAGAGCCTAAAAAGCTCTGATACCAATTGCAAGATCGGGTTTGTCACTTACAAACTTGGATTTCTCTCAAACTCGCTTATAGAAACACTCAAATCAGATGAAGTAAAGTCTTTTACAAGAGTTGATAATAATATAATAAGTAGCAAGGAACACACAGAAATAATTTTCAAGGCACTTGTATATTTTACTTCTCAACTGAAGACATTACAAGACTCTTACTAGCATGATACATGAGTTACAATAAGAAACTATATATACTAGATCCTACAGCCGGATATACTTTGATACCAGCTGGAAACCTAAGAATAAAGCATATACTACAATGCTAACGTTAGGTATCTTAGATAAAGTATTATCTAAGATATGGTAGTCATGACATGTCCATGACTTACCTTTTGTCACCAACTAAAGATGGCAACTGTACTAACATAAAAAGGTAAACAATGGATTAAAGTATGGTTAACTGCATGGCTTTTGAGAAAACGCCATGCAGTATCTCAGAGGTCTGCAGCGGAGTGTCAGGGAGACCATACTTATGTCCACTGGATAATAGCAGTGTCTTTCGAAGGTAAGTTGGCTTCGGAAGAACAAGTTCTTCCGAAGCCACTTATACTTCGGAAGAGGCTTCTATACTTTCGAGGCTTGAGGACTTCTGTACTTCAGAAGTTGACTTCAGATCTTTCATTCTAAGTCTTGATCTTCGAAAGTAGGTTCTTTGTCTTCAAAAGTTGGAGTTCTCCTTCGGATGTAAGTTTTACACTTAGTCTTCGGAAGAGCTCTTTTTTTCCTTTGGAAGTTCCACATTTAGCTTCGGAAGTCCTTTATTTGTTGTACCAAAATCTTCTAAGTGATTTGGTTTTGGTTGCACCATCCTTTCTAGATCCAACATTATGTAATATGTAATTATGAAAATTTCTTAAAACATTAACTTGTCTAACCTTAATTTTAGGGTTGTCACATTTACCCTAGACAAACTCCTCCGACCACCACTAACCTCCTCCTCCAACCACTCTTTCTGAAATCCAAACTCCTTTGAACAGATTGACCTATTTGACCAACTTCAAAATTATTCAATCCTAATGACCCATCACAAGCACCATCAATCGACGTCGGAGTTTCAATGTTGTTTAGAGACCCACAGAAAGGGCAAACCAATAGGAATTGTCTCATTTGTTTAAGAATTCTATTGATATATCAATTTGTGATGAACCTTTTCTCAATCATTGAAGTACTAGGGGGATATAAGTGGTGGTGCTGGTGTCATTGGAGGAGATAGCGAGGGGTGGTGGTGGATTTGTTGTTGCGATGGTGGGAAGACATGGTTGTTGCTAAAATCCGCTAGTCGCATGCCGCTATTGATTTTCTTGCATTAGTCTCCTTGGATAGTTGATTTTCCGACAGATGCAATATCACAATCACACATGTTTCCTTTTGCTATGTTAAAATGCCAACCACCCAAATGCAATTGGTTGACCTTGTCGGCTAGAAATCAAAGAAGATGACGGAGAAGATGACAAAGATGATGACCGTTATAACTAAAATTATTTTCTTTATACCAAAACATAATTTTTAAGATAAAGTTGTAATTCGTGATTTAGTTATACAAATAAAAGTCTCTTATTTCATTTAAAATGTGATCTTTATTTTATATGATGTACTTTTTGATCCCATAACGTTTTCATATGATTAATATTAAACTTCCCAAGATCATCTCAAATGGGACGTAAAGAAAGAGAAAGAAGTGTGATATGAAAATATTTTTTAGCCTTCAAAGAAATAGCTACATTCATTTCCCCATGTCTCCGACTTCCTATAATTCACCTATAATGTGTCATTTTCTGCGCACTGTGGGGCGGGGATAGACAATATGTGATGGTTTTTCTTTCTTGTGGGTCTTTCCTTTATGTTGATGATGGTGCATGTCTTTTATATCTCATTTATGACTTTTGTATCAACGATTTCTTGTTTTCGATTATTGATGGAACACGATTACTAAATAGCCTACTCAAAATTTCACTACCCATAAAGAAAATGGTGCTTGGTGGTGGTTGTGTGGCGTACTAAAGGTGGTGATGGCCGGTCTAGGTTCTTCCTGGATTTGCATGTAAAACACAAGAACCAAGTTTAGAGGACATTGGTGTTTGCTAAATTGGAAGGATTGATGTTTGTTTGATATAATTATATATATTACTAATTTCCAACTTGAATATGCATAATGGTTTGTAAATTATGCTTTTCAAGTTGTACCTTACTTTGTTTTTTTGTTTTTTTGTTTTTTTACTTTTAACATTAATAGTTCTCATCTTTAACATTTAAATTTAATACTTTTTTTTACTTTCAACTTTGCCATCATATATTTTTCATCTTTTACACGTTTTTTGTGATACGTTTGGGTTTTAAATTTTCGAGTTAACATGCCGCAACATGAGTATGTGGTTAAACGATTTTATCAAATTGTTTCCGTTTAACAACCTAATTTTGTTTTACATTTCGGTCTAACTTTTGCACATTAACACGTGACAATTAGCGTGTGTGGTTCAAAACTAATTTCCAACTTGAATATGCATAATGGTTTGTACCTTATGCTTTTCAAGTTGTATCTTACTTTGTTTTTTTTTGTTTGTTTGTTTTTTTACTTTTAACATTAATAGTTTTCATCTTTAACATTTAAATTTAATACTTTTTTTTTACTTTCAACTTTGATATCATATATTTTTCATCTTTTACAAGTTTTTTGTTTTACGTTTTGGTTTTAATTTTCGAGTTAACATGCCGCAATATGAGTTTGTGGTTAAACGATTTATCAATTTGTTTCCGTTTAATGGCCGAATATTGTTTTACATTTCGGTCTAATTTTTGCACATTAACACACGACTATGAGCGTGTGTGGTTTAACGTCTTTACGTCTACTTTTTGTTTGATTATATTTTTTCGTTTTTATTTCGTTTGTTTTACAATCTTTTTCGGCGTTGGAAGTCGCTATCAATGTTATACAATTTATGTTATAGATGCATTTTTACGTCCCGACGCAACGCGACGGTTTAATACTAGTATATTACTAATTTTCAACTTGGTTGTGTATTTGCTTTGTGCTCCATGCTTTATAGGTTGTACACTACTTCAGTTTTTCCTTTATTATATTATTATCAATTTTTTACTTCTAATTCTAATAGTTCTCATTTCTTACATTTAACTCTAAAACTTATTTCACTTTCAAGTTTGTTCTTATATACTTTTTATCTTTTTTAATTTTCGCTTAAACGTTTCGGTTTTGACTATATACTAATTTCCAACTTTCATGTGCTTTATGTTTTGTACATTGTGTTTTTTTTAGATTTTTATTTTTAACCACAATACTTTTATATCTATAACAATTTAACCTTAATAAATTTTCATTTTCAACTTTGATACTTCATACTTTTAAAGTTTAAATTTTATAAGTTACACGTTGCAAGGTAAGTGTGTGGTGTAACGTTTTCACACATCTTTTTTACCATTTAACTGCACCAACATAACACGCGAGTACTAGATAGACTTAGTTATTGTTTTTTATATTTTACGTTTTGTGTGCGTTGTTCAACGTTTTTATGTCGACTTTTCGTTTAGTTTTATTTTTTATACAAACTTTTTCGATGTTGGTGGACATTATTACCACTTGGAAACGGTTACGCCTAACATGAGGAGATAAATACTAAGTTTTTTCTAATATATAATTCTTGTACTCTTGCGCTCCAACTTCTTGCTAGGCTTTTTTCAGTTATGTAATTTTGCTCTTGTGCAAAAAAAAATATCTATCATACTACGTAGTTATAAAGCATCCTTATTGCTATTTTACGAAACCGATATTATTTCATTTAGTAACATAACTAGTGGGTCATTATTAGCTGCGCTCCGCTGCTCTCCGCTGCTGGTCCGAAACATAAAGTTACTACCCTTAACATTGCCCTTACAAAACTACTATGGTGACATTAACACTATTTTTAATAGTATATATAATTCTTTAACGTTTGTCTAGATTCTAGTAAGTATATGATATGTTTTTATTTAAGGAAAAATGCATTTATATACTCATATCTATAACTAGTTCATTAAATGATCAAGATTAAGTTTTAAAAAGTAACTATTGAAATTTTAAGAACTACAAACAGACATTAATATAATTTTTTTTTAAAAGGTAAATTTCATTCCACAAGCACACCGGGTAGTCCTCGTAGAAAGGACACCGGGCAAACAAACGAGATTACATCAAGTCTTGCGGGTATTTACGCCAAACATTCCACTCTATACCTTTCACCTTAGATCTATTTTTAAACCAAAAATACGAAGTCATTTTGATGCTCTCGACCACTTTTTTTACTTTGAAAAATATGATCATTGCGTTCATTCCAAATGGTCCACAAAGTAGTAAAGATTATTCATCGCAAAATGTATTTAGCTTGCTTGGTAAGTGGCCGGCTCTTTGTTATCTTCAATAAGTCATTAACATCAAAACAATCGACGGGTTCAAGCGGCACCAATGTTCCACACGGTTCCAAATCTCTGCAGTAAAGAAACAACCGGTGAAAATGTGGGTAGACGTTTCAGCGCCCGAATCACACAACCCACATAAAACATTTTGAAGGCTAACTCCACGTTTGTGCAACTCGACTTTAGTCGGCAGCTGATTAAGTATCGCTCTCCAAACCATAATTTTACATTTTAGAGGAGTCCAACACTTCCACTTCATTTGCAGATTCAAAGGTGGTTTCGGGTAGCTGGATATTAACTTTCTAGCACTGTTGACAGTGAACAAACTCAAACCGCTAGCTTTCCATTCCCATTTGTCAATACCACCCTTCCAAACATAGTCATAGATCTCCTCCATAATATTAAATAACTTGTTTACTTCAGCAGCATTAACGGGTTCAGTACGTCAGTTCCACTACATAACCTTTGAGTCGGACACGATCCGAATCCTGTCCGCGACAACAGCCCATTTTTGTGTTTCGAGTCTGAATAAGTGAGGGTAAGTTAACCGTAGTGGTTCTTTCCGCAACCACCAGTCCATCCAGAAACTAATAACTGATCCGTCTCCCATGATACCTTCATCATAACTCCCAAGCGTTTTCCCGGACCAAATCTTCGTTTCTCCAATTTTTACAATTTGCTTCCAACATCCACTAGCCGAAGCCGTACACGGAAGAAGTGACCAATTTCTACTCAACCCATGACAACCAATGACCACTTTTCTCCACAAACAACTACCTCCGGTTTTAAAACGCCGCGCCCATTTAAAAAGAAGCGTGTCGTTAACGTCTTCCAATTTAGAAACACCTAGACCACCCTCCTTTTTAGGCCTAGTAATAATATCCCAAGCGATCCAATTAATCTTCTTCTCTTCACTACAACCCGCCCATAAGAAACGTCTCATAATTTTCTCCATACTCTCTATAACCGCCTTTGGAGCTTTATAGAGAGAAAGATAATAAACAGGAAGATTCTCTAACACGGATTTAATAAGAATTACCTGACCACCAATAGATAAATGTTTCGCTTTCCAACCGGTAAGGCGCTTCTTAAGAGTATTCAAGACCATATCCCAATTACTAATTCGCGTCATCTTAGCGCCCACTTTAATCCCCAAGTACACAAAAGGAAAAGCCCCTTTTCTACACCCCAAGGTTTCTAACATACTATCCACTTCCCCATCTTGCGTACCAATCCTAAATAAGTTTGACTTGTGAATGTTGATAAGAAGGCCAGAGCATAAGTAGAAAATACGAAGAATACAAGCCGTGTTTTGGAGATTCTCACGGGACCACTCACCCATAATAAGTGCATGGTCCGCAAAGAAAAGATGATTAAGATCCGTATTGTCAACCCGAGAATTAATACCTTTTAGAATACCCACGTCTTTAGCTTTTCATAACAATAAGAAATAAGAAAGGCGATATGGATCACCTTGACATAAGCCTTTCTCACTCTTGAATTGAAAAGTAGGAGACCCGTTGACTAATACAGATGCGCACGATGAGTCCAGAATAGCTTTTATCCAATTGCACCATTTCTCGGGGAAGCCCATTTGAGATAGATCAGATAATAAAAAGCACCAATTGACATTGTCATACGCTTTTTAAAATCAATCTTCAATAAGAACGCTTTTTTTATTTTTCCTCTTAAGCCATTCCAAAACTTCATTAACCACTAAAGGCCCATCCAGAATAGAACGATCTGATAAAAAAGCCGATTGGGTTTCCGAAATTAACTTTCCCAAAACCTTTTTAATGCGGTTAGCAAGGATTTTAGAAATAACCTTGCTAATCACCCCAACCAGGATAATGGGTATGTAATCTTTGAGTCCCACAGGGGAATTAACCTTAGGGATCAAAGCAATAAACGTGGAACTGCAACCAGAATTAATACGACCTGCCTCATGGAACTCTGACATTATCTGGAAAAAATCATCTTCGAAGACATCCCAAAACCGTTTAATGAAGTGGAAATTAAACCCATCAGGGCCAGGGGCTTTGTTGGATCCGCAACTGAAAACCGCGTCTTTTACTTCTTGTTCAAAAAATAGAGCAATTAAATTCGAACCCTCTTGCTCATTCAACCGGGTCAAACCTTCACAAACAAGGCTCAGCCGATTATAAACAGATTCTTTAAAATGATCACGTAAGAAACCTAAAACTTCCTTCTTCACTAAAGCCGGTTTTGACACCCATTCGCCCTTTATTTCCAAACTCGAAATCGCATTTGTAGCTTTGCGACCATTAACAATGCTGTTGAAAAAACTCGTATTCTCATCACCAGGAGAGGCCCATTTCACCCGAGATTTTTGTCGTATGTCCCCGTGTCTAAATAAATCAATCTCTTGAAGGCTCTTTTTACACTTCGTCCAAACCCATAATTCTGCTTTGTCCAACTCCTTATAT
The DNA here is from genome assembly GCA_025506515.1 of Flaveria trinervia. Lineage (NCBI taxonomy): Eukaryota > Viridiplantae > Streptophyta > Magnoliopsida > Asterales > Asteraceae > Flaveria > Flaveria trinervia. The sequence goes on from JACCIX010001258.1 coordinate 48,626, forward strand.
TCCATAGTATCCTTTTCCAACATCAACCGATTTATATCTTCGTTTTCTTTTTTTCTGAGATCGTTTATCCACTTTTTAAGTTTGCATCGAAGCGACCCCAATTTCCTGATTAAATTCAGATGAGCCGGCCCACTATTAGACCACCCCAATAAACCCGACAAAATCACTTCTTCACAATCCGGACGATCCAACCAAGAATTAACCAACGAAAAGGCTTAGGACCAAAATTCTTATCAATCAAGGACAAACATAAAGGAGCATGATCAGCATACTCTCGTTTAAGAGCTCTAACACACGCACCAGGCCATTTATTAAAAATACATTCACAAACGAAACCTATCAATTCTACTCATCTTGCAAACGCCTCGTCTATTAACCAAATATGTAAACTCATACCTTTCAAGTAATATTCACAAAGACCCATGGTATCTATAAACTTATTAAAATCTCGAGCACAAACAGGATCAAAGCAGGAATCTTTTCTTTCGCTTGGGTCACGAACAGCATTGAGATCTCCCAAAAAAATCCACCAACCCAGGCCCCCATTTAAAACCTGAGAAATTTTTGCCCAAAGATCTCTCTTTTACCCATTATTTGCAGAGCATAGACATTGATAATATTCAACCGAGTTATCCCATCCGTTAACAAACCAGAGACGAGCAGAAAATTAGAGTCTTTCACAACCATATCTTCCATTAAAACTTTAGGATCCTAAATGCGTAATAAACCCCAGAATTCCACTAGAATCGACCTTTTCAAAGTCAAAACCAAGACCTCCCCAAAAGTTAGAAACCACCCCAGAATCCACATTACTGGACATAGTCTCTTGGATCCCTATGAAAGAAATTCCCATCTTCGATTTAATTCTTCTAATCCAGCCTGGCTTAGAACCAGAACCCAAACCTCTAACATTCACCGACAAACAATTCATTTATTACCTTTTTGTAAACCTTCAATAATGATGGAATCCAAAATCAGGTTGTTTTGTTGTGTAAGGTCAACACCGAGTTTAGAACCCAGCGTCTTTGTAGCTTCAACCTCGTTTTGTTGAAGGACAATGATCGGATCCTCGTCATCCTTCGTTGCATCTTGTAGCTTAAGCTCCATTTGCGTAGCGTTTGCATCAACAGGGCAGTCAAGGTTGGAAAACTCTGTGTCAACAGGATTGCTATTAAGATCGAAAGGTATTTCTTCACTATCTGTGTAATTAGCTTCAGAAGTTGGATCCGAAACAGAAATTCCAATCAACCCATTTAGCCCAAATAGATCACTATTTTTATGTTTAGGCTTTCTGACAATCCTTTGGCTCTCACTGCTACTAGTGTAGGTTATGCTGGGCCAGCCCAACTCTGACTTCTTGGCCTTTTTTCTTTTAACCACCTTAGAATTATCACCAGCTAAAATTTCATCAACCAAAGTCTGTTCGAAATAGAAATTGACAGCAGGCACAAAATCCGAAATCACTTCCTTATTTAAAGTACTTGAAAGGCCATTAATGCCCTCATTAATGATATCATCATTCCTTTTCGAAAAATCAGCATCAACGTCGTTATCGTTGACTTCAACATTGGCAGTCGGCGCCGCTTCACATACCGGCGTGTCTTCGACGATAACATCCTCATCTGAAACTTCATCTGAAGAATTATCATTCGTATCTTGGTCTTCAAACGTCTTAACTGGATAGAAATCTGGTATCCAATCACCCGTTTCTTCACCAATCCATACTCTAACTTTTGTTTTTGCCACTCCAAAAAGATCTCTTTGGATATCTTTTTACCTTCACACGACTAGAATACCAACATAATCAAACGACAGATCAGGGTCTGACTCCATCTTAGCGGCTTTGAATACGACTTTTCCAACTATACCTCCGACTAGATTAATTATATTAGAAGTAAAAAGATGTAAAGGAAGACCCTTGATCTTTATCCAAGCCAATATCTCATAACTAAAAGATTGACCTCTTCATAAACAAACTGAAGAAAATTTAGAGGTATCTTTTTTCACAGCCTCTAGAACCAATAAAGCTAACTCTTGATCATCAAACGATATCAACAAATCTAGTCCACCAAGATATTGTACGTTACCGTAACCCGGGCAAAACTCATGCAAAAAAGGTAGATACTTTTCATGGCTTCCACGTCAACCATTCTACCAACAATAGCCCTCCCATGCAAGCTTGAAAAACCATTAACTTTATGATCAACATTAACAGTCTTCCCAACTAGCATATCTTTAAATGAAAACTCCCCAGATTCAAACTTAGTCCCCATATAATCTGGCCCATGTTTACGCTTAGAGTTTTCAGGATTACTCCCTGTTGAATTACCTCTATGCACATTAATCTCCCCATATTCTAAAACAAATCATGCAATATTGAACCATAGTTTGTTGTTTTCCATACGAATGTTTCTCATATTCTTGAGTAGATCTGTTTTGTCTTTCACATCCAGTATTGATAGGAATCCATACCGGTTACCCATTTTGTCTCTTTTCCTTGCAATGTATAAGCCATATATCTGTCCGAAAACACGTACATGACTCACAAGATCAGCCCCACTGCATCCCTCCGGTAGGTTTGAGACAAAGATCTTCATAATACGACGTTGAACGGCTTCCAGAATTGGTTCCCGGCGGTGCATCTCTTCTCTATGCCTTGAGAGATTCATATTCACTATGTTAAATGATAATTGATTCATATTCACTATGTTAAATGATAATTGATTTAAATCTATGTAATAATATAGTCTTAATATTTGAATCTATGTCATTGTTTCAATTTAATCTCGTACGAATTAACACTATTGTATATACCTATCATATAATATTTAAGTTACAAGCCTTTGTTTGAAAAGATATTATGTTAAAAGAAAGTTTAATTTCATTGACCTATAAGATTCTAAGACACTTGAACCTTGAATTTTGTCCTCCTAGGGATCAACATATCCTCATATCTTTTTTTTTTGAAAGGCAGATTTTTATATAAAACAAAACCCCAACAAATAGGGAATGAATACAAGAGCAGATAGAAAAAAAAATACATGCTAACAAAAATTAAAATTAAGCCAGTCCTTCCATTGAATCTTCCAATTAGATTTATTTGTTATCCATAAAAATCCAAGAGATTTAATATCTTTTATGATCTTCTCCACCTTCATCTGTTTGTTTTGAAAAATAACCTCGTTTCTACTTTTCAAATAAACCAACAAGCAATCATTATGATACCTTGAACTGTCTTTTTTTTTATTCCCCCATACTCATATTTTTGTGAACGTCTAGAAGATCTCTAACAGAAAAAGCAAAAATATGTGGAATTTTGCACCAACTACTAATGTTTTGCCAAACCTTAGTAGCCACGTAACATGAGGTAAATAGATGCTCGACTGATTCCAAAGCCTCTCCACATAAGGAACGAAAAGATGATCCAGTTCGAACATTCCTTCGAAGGAGGGCGTCCATGGTTGGAATACGGTTCTTCTCTGCTCTCCAACAAAAAATGATGCATTTTTTAGGGATCCAGTTGTTCCATTGAATTATGAATTTTTGTTTGAATCCTCCTTTTTGTGAAGCAACCTTTTGGCTGATTTTACCGAGAACTTTCTGGAATTGTCACCTAACCATATCATTTTAAACATATCCTCATATCTAAGAAAGCGAAAAAGTTTTATAATACTTCCTCTCTGAAAATTAAACTTTCACACATCTATCAAATCCTATTCATTAATTCATATCATATTCATTAATTCATATCATTGTACATCATGATAGTAAAGCCCTCGACCTCATAAAAAGAGATATGATAGGCACACACAAATAACATTACGCTACAAGTGTTTGGTATTGAATAGTGTTGATATACTAATTACAATGAAACAAATTAGCAACTAAATTTGAAAGATATTTAATTAATTAAACTAAAAAGTCATGAATAATTTGTTAAAAAGATAACGCTACAGGTAATTACTAATGATCTTTATAAACATCCCTCGATACAACACTACAATTTTAAAAATAAAGTTTATCACACAACACAATTACATAGATAACACAAACCCTTGCATTTATTATAACTGAAAAACAATACACTGAAATAGAACAAATCGATCAGAAAAAGAGTACAATACACATAAGGTAACTCAAACGCATCATAGTAACTCTTGTTGATCATATTCAAGTTGATCATTAACATTTATCATGACAAATTCTCATTATTCAACTCCTCTTGTTGATCACCGGCATCTATCGCGACAAAGTGGCCATCCACATTCAACTCCTCTTGCGGAACATTAAAATTTATCATGGCAAAGTGATCATCCACATTCAACACCACTTGTGTTTCTACTTATTCATCATGACCACCAAATAAATGCATAGAACTTCATGCACATGAATACTTCTAAGAGAGTCATATAACCACCAAAAACTTTCTTTAGAAAATTAAGCAAGGGAGTCACATAACATTAATATAGAATTAGCAATCCAAAAGTATGGTATTGACATGAAGATAGACATAAGAAACATAATGTCACTAATACCGACAAGTATATTGCTTGAACATGGGGTAGAGTGCTTGTTGGTGGTTGCAAGATGACAAGAACGTTGATGGATACAAACAAAATGAGTACGATAAGGATGATGGAGGAAATGTGATGACAGAAGATGAGACCATATACAAGAGGTAAGGGAAGAAATCACACATCCATTGATTTGGAAACTAACAAGTTGATTGCCTAAAAGAGGAGTAGGGAACCCTTTGCTAGTGCTAAACAGATGGATAGAAAAAGAATGATTATATTAATGGCACTTGAGTTTAACTTGTTGAGTATTTATGTCAGATGCTTGAGGAATCAAGGTTCATGTTTCAAGGTTCATGCCTTCATGGTTATGGTTCATGGTTTAGGGAAATTAGGTATCCAAGGAAAAAGGTGTAAGTTAAGTGACAAGGGAGCATGTAACAGTCGGAGAATTGTACTAGATATTCTCCACTTTGACAGTTGGCACACCCTCACACACCTGCCCCACACGATTTTAAAAAACACGTGTTGATAGAAGAGGTTTCCACCCCTTATAAAGAAGAATTTGTTTTCCCGCTCAATCGATGTGGGACTTACATCTCCCTCCTTTGTATATGCTGCCTAGTGTCGTCGCTAGCACATTTTTCTGGCAATCTAGCTCCAATACCATATGTAATAGCCCATGTAAACTGTACCAAGATATTTTCTACTTTTCCCTTGATGGGTTGCCCATGTATGAAATCATGGTTTTGTTTTTAGCCAACGAGTTGCTTGCCCAGACAAAATACGTCTTGATAGATGAGGTTTTCATCCCCTTATAAGGAAGGTTATGTTCTCCCCCTCAAATGATGTGAGACTTATATCTATAACCCCTTACAAAAGCCTAGTGTTCTCATTGGCATATATGTATGGAAACCTGGCTCTAACACTATTTGTAATAGCCTAATAACCATACCAGATATTGTCCGTTCTGGTAGTAGGCATGCCCTCAGGTTCCCGTCCCTTATAGTTAATATAAGAGTCTCATATAGAAGTTATCCAGTACCATATAAGGAAGCTTTTGTTCCCTTTCACGACTTATATGACTGGTGTGTTGCATGAATAGCCACCACGTGCACCACCAAGACCACCACGAGCACCACTTCTTGCACCACCTCGGGATATTCTTCTTTCCAACCATTTCGTACTTCCTATAAGTTTTAGAATACCAACCTTATCATTCAAGATATATGTAAGTTCTTAATGACATTGGCAAGGTGTAATTAACTACTTATTTTAATCTTCATGTCTTACACATTCCCAATCCTGAGTCACGTCAGTTTCTAAACCTACTATCACATACTATACATACATACACATACCTTTACTATCATTTATTGTTATTATAATAATCTTTAGCTTTACATTAACTATACATTAATCTTTACTTTTACTTTACCTCTCGGCATGAAGTTATTTGAACTCACATTCTCTATTCGATCCTTTTTTTAGTTTAAGTTCAGGAATCAAAGTACCCCCAATCTTTCAAAATATGGCTCTGATACCAACTAGTAAGGCCTTATATCAAGGAATCCTCATTGTTGGATTTTGGACATCAAAACACATAATTCTTAAACTTTAAACATTCATTAACGTACGAGGGAAATTAACAAATATCAATAGATACAATATTGTCTAATATCTAATACAGTCATCTATCACATATCTATTAAGCTATCAGAATGTCAGTTTTGAACATAATTAGGTAACTTCACATTCGTGCCAAGCTATCATTCTTTATTCCATCTCTTCGTTACATATCAAGCTAATATGCATACAAACATCAATGTTACTTAGAAAGCTTTAGTAATAAAACAATAAGGAACTTCTTAGTATATAAGTCATTTGAAAACCTTTATCTTTAACCGAAATAAGTACATTATACTGTAAGGCCCCGTTCCCGGAAACCTCATAGTTGGTCAATCATAGCAATTAAAACATTAAACATTACAATTAAACAAACTTAAGCAGCGGAAATAATTAATCAAAAGCCATCATTTCATTTAAACCACTGTTGTTGAGCAATACATCATCATTTAACTGATTACAAAAGACTTGTTTATATGCATTACAAAACAACAACAACACGGAGTACGAATGGATGTTAGACTTTTTCTGTAGAGTAGCTTCACCCTCGTGCCATCCTCAGCAATAATCACCTGCCAACTGAAAATGTATAAAAGTCAGTGTTGCTGAGTGAGCTCTAGTTTTATAAGTAATAAAATATTTTCTATATGTTGTATAAGAAAATACTCTTTTCTGTAAAATACAACTTTGTACTGTATATGCGAGCACGCATCAACTATATGAACAAATATTGTTCGTTCTCTTTACTATATGCCTTGTCTAATCTGTAAACTTTTATCTTTATGTTTCACTTTCTGTATGGACCAGTGAGCAATACCCTAACTATATGCGCGATGGAAGACGGGTGATGGGCCATCTATATCCCTCGAAAGGGTCAACTGTATCCCTCGAAAGGGTCAACTATATCCCCCGAAAGGGTCAATTGTATCCCTCGAAAGGGTCAACTATATCCCCCGAAAGGGTCAACTGTATCCCTCGAAAGGATTATGTGTACTATGTACAAGGCCAACCCAATCACCCAGGACACGCTGCAAAGGTCCTGCCAATCTCAATTGATTGACCCTGTGTGCATAATAGGGTAGCTAACCCGTAGCACAGTTGAGCTAACGACAACATGGTCGTGTACCTCCTGTAAGCTTGCAAGACTTGTTAACATTTTCATTAATGTTCCTCTTCTTTTCTTTATTGCTCTTTCACTTTATTTTAACGATATACTTTACGTTACGATAATAACATACCACGTAAAGTCACATACTATAAGTAACAATAATAATAGCAATAACAATAATAAGGAACAATCATAAGTAATCATATCATGCATGAAACATCATCATCAATAAGCCCTTAGCCAACCTCGGTCAAAACCCTAAAGCACAGACTCCCAAAAAATTCTGTAAAAAATTCTAAGTGCTTAGGCACATGGGAACTATTTGTGCGCATGAGCCATGTTCGGGCGTTTCATCACTATGTAGGCGCATCAGCCAACACTTAAGAATTTTCACTTTAGGCGCATGAACTATTCAGGCGCATGGGCACTATTTGTGTGTATGAACACTTAGACGCATGAGTAATTCGAACGCATGGACACTTAGGCGCATGAGCCACTTGGGCGCATGGGCACTATTAGGGCGCATAGGCACTATTGGGGCGCATGGGCACTATTGGGGCGCATGGCCCTACACTTAGTCGTCCGGCTAACATTTCTAGGCGCATGGATTACACTTAATTCTTTCTAAGGCATTTTCAGGCGCATGTATTACACTTAATTCTTTCTAAGGCATTTTCAGGCGCATGAGCCTTATCTAGGCGCATGGACCTTCTGTTCAATATGTTTCCAGTATGTTTTCAACCCAATCATCAAATCCATCTATTCAAAGCTTAATGTGGCTATTCTAAACATGAAAAACCTATGAGCATTCAAGAATCACATTCAATCATGCACAATACAAACGGGCATACATACTCAAACATTGGAAAATCATTTAAATACATTTTTAGCCCCAAAGATGATTGAAAACAAGTAAAAACCAGGGTCTAGAACTCACCTAGTGTAACTTGGGTGTTCTTCCTTTTAACCTGCTTGCAAGAGTTCAAAACACCTAGAAACAACATCCAAAAACACCACACCCAAGCACAAACACAACCCATAAGCACATAAACACATAACCGGGATAAAACCCGTCATAACACATAAAACCATGATTCTTACCTTGATTCATTCACTTCTTCTTCTTCTTCCACAAGCCAAGAGTTCTCTCCTGCTCTCTCTCTCTCTAAAACCGAAGATATGTTGATCTGAAGTGAGGGTGGGTGGCCATGCCCACTTTACACCAACTTTTCAAAGATTTGTGTCCTTTTACACTTTTAGTCCCTCCACTGGACTTAATTGCCTTTTTTTTTCTTTTATTCTTTATATCTTGTGTTTTAAAAAATAACCGGGTTGTTACAGTCCACCCCCCTTATATAGGTTTCGTCCCCGAAACCTGTTTCCTCAAACAGACTAGGATAATGCATCCTCTCTCCTCCTCAGTTTCCCACGTAGATTCGGATCTCTTCTGTTCTTTCCACTGTACCGCCAAGAGGAACCCCTTATTCTCAATCCTCTTCTCATTTACGATCGTGATTGCACTGGTTGTTCCATATAATTTGAGGCCTTTCAATCAACTTCAATGTCCTCCATAGGACAATCATGTCTTCCTCAGCTAAGCACTTTTCCAATGAGATACAGGATGTTGGGTGAATTCCACTAACTTATCTCAACTCATCTATATGCCATATCCCTACTCGAGCAATGATTCGGAAAGGACTATATATCTTGGGCTCAACTTGCCCTCTTCCTGAATCGGATATACCCTCAAGTGAGACCTTCAACATAACCCGTCACCCCACCTGAACTCAATTGGTCTACGTCGTTTATCGGCTACGACTTCTGTCTATCTTTGTGTTAGGACCTGGTATTCGACTAAAATACCTAGAGATCACGTGTATACCAGATCAAATAGTGCGTAATCCTATTTGATTGGCGATCCAATCAGTGAGAACACACGAAGAATCAATCTAGGATTGAAACTAACGTTAGAAATCGATAAGGAATCGATCTAATGTGTTCTATGAACTTGGAGAACGATTTGGAAGGTTTTGGACGGCTAGGGTTCGTCTGGAATCGTACTTGATCGAATGTCTACGTTTTTCACGAATTGAGTTGTATTTATAGGTTGGCACTATTCAATCGTGCGACTGAACCATTAGTTTGGTTCAGTCGTGCGATTGAACCATGCGGTTGGTTCATTCGTGCGACTGAGTGTTCAGTCGTGCGACTGAGCCAATCTTATGTTACAGTCGTACGACTGATCCAGTCTCCTGGTTCAGTCGTGCGACTGAGTCAATCGTGTGAAGTTCTTCATGCTTATGGTTCATTCGCATGAGCCATTCGCATGGAACTTCATTAAGTTAAGTTTGAATGTTTTAGTTAATAATATAATATTATATGTAATCATTCAAGTAATCATAAACCCAATCAATTCAGTCACGACTCATTAATGAACTATTAAACATTATAACCAACAGACTATCAATATCAGTTCATTAATCATACCAAACAAGATCTATTACATCACATATCACGATCTAGGGACATACATGTATCAACAAACTCCCCCTTGGACCTAGATCTCTCTAATGTCTTGTTTTCTTCATTACCTTCTCTCATATTTCTTGTACTTGTCCTCTTGTGTGACTCCCGCGTGAATATCAAACGCGAAGCAAAGTCGTATAACATTTTGGAACTGGAGGGCTTGTACAATGTCTTGTGTGTCATAGAACAGTGGCCACTTGTATAATGTATAGACATCATTAGCAGACAAGTTGGTTAGCCACATTGGGTCGAATACCCTGACAGTATCCATTTGATCCCCTTTGTTCAGAACTATGACAGCTTCAGCAGTTCTCCAATCATAGTACCACCATTTGAAGTGTGGAGTGAAGTCCTGTGGCATTTCCCTGAGAGGGATTCTCGACATAGTGCGAGGAGGACTCCACTTCAACACAATCTTAGGTTTCCAGTAATGGCATCCATCTCAGACCTTCTAATATACCTTGTAGGTTGTTGAGGTCTGAAGTTAATCCACCTGGTGTGGTACTCTTTCTTTAGGGCAGCCTCAAACCAGCCTGACATCTTCTCGGGTCAGCATACAACAGCTTCAATTTGGCCAGCTGGTTGAGCTCAAATCCTGGTAGAGTCTTTAGATCATGTGGAAATCTAAAGTACTCTATGCCCTTTTCCCTCTTAACGATAAACGTTAAGATCATCAAAATATGCCCATGCTATAATCCTGCCTGACACCGTAAGATGTTTCTTGACGCTGTAGAACTTGGTGTAGGCATCCCTCTTCGGTGCAGCACGTTGGGCTCTGACTTCTTTAAAACATTCAGCCCACTCAGCCTTTCGAATGTATACGTCATCGTTTGAGGCTTGGGCTGTTCCTTCGGTCTTTCCTGCTTCCTGCTCCATCTTGTCTAGTACCTCAAACATATCACTGACTAGGGACTCACCCAGATTGGGGACCACATTACCCTCGTTGTCAGCGTACTGAGGGTACTCTTCAGCAGCAATATCTTCAACCTCAACTTCATCAACGTCATGTAGTTCGTCGTCACTGGTTGAATCAACTGTTGGAGCATCCTTGACAATGTCATCAGGATTGAGTCTGAACATCTCTGCCAGTTGCTCGTTAGATAGGTCGTGAATTATTTCACCTTCTTCAGGGGTATAACTCACTGACCTTCTGACAATCCCTTGCAGATCAAGAATCATTGTGAGTTGAGACTTGACCTGTTGAAGGGGAGCAATATCAAACTCATCTCTGTGGTACTTTGGATCTGTTTGATTTACACATTTCACACTCAAATCATTAGTAATATCAAACAAAATGCATTAACTTAATATAAACATTTAGTACATGGTTTTTCAATACAGAATACAAAAGTAATTAAATACATAAACATCCACTATTTACTTTTATCCTGAATGCTAGACTCTTCATGTGAAGGTGCAGAAGCAGAAGCTGACTGATCTGTCTGTTCTTTGTTCTCTTCTCTTGCCCTGGAGCTGAGACAGATTCAGCTGCTTCTCCTTCTTCAGTGTCTTCATCTGCACACCACTCTTCTTTTCTCTTCATCAGAATCACTCTCATCATCATCATCATCATTATCTCTGTCTCCATCCTTTTCTTTAGAGGTTCCTCCTTTGATCCTTTCAATTTTAGCAAAATGGTCCTCTTAGCTTTTTCCAACTCCTCTATTTGCTTACCTGCTGTGACACTTTGAGCTCGGAGTTGGTCCAACTGAGTGTTCTGAGCAGCCAATTGCTGGGCCTGCTCCTCAATTACTCGATCCTGCTCTGCAATTTTATGCGATTGTGCAGCAGTCAGGTCGGTAAGCTGGCGGATCTGAGTGTCTTTTCCTCATCAGCCGCCAGCAATCGCAACACCATTCTATTTAAGGCTGACAGCTGTTCCTCTACCCGATTGGAGGTAGAGGAGATCTATAGGTGTGTGGGGGTAGGCTGAGGGCTCGGTTTGGTGGCTAGTGGTGGTGGTGGAGGTGGTGAATATCGGGTCAGGTATGGATGATAGTGGTGGGAGTGTGGGGTGAATGATGTAGTGGTGGCTGGGGTCTGGCTTGTGGTGGTCGGTATGGTGGTGTCTGTGGTTGTTGTGGGGGAGGTATGGTGGTGGAAGGTGTGTCTGCAGAGGTGGTAGTGGTGGAAGGTATGGGGGATGTGGTGTGATGAAGGTTACCTTACGCTTTTTCTTTTTTGGCCATGGGGTTGAGCCATCCGTTTTCTCCTCGTTCCCTCGAGGTGGATGCTCCCCCTTCAATCCCGCCTGAGGACCCCGGAGCATATGTTGGATCAGTTTCTGTATCTCCGGAGCCTCTCGGTTGTTCACCAACAACCCTCAACCCATGTTCTGTGGGAACCACTTTCCTTCCCACAGTCCGGGTCAATGGTTCCTCATCAGATTCATCCTCATCCTCCTCGTTAGAACAAAATCTTGATGAAATCCTGCTGACTCAGTTACTCAGCAGGTGAGACAGACACAGAGGGAACAGAGTCAGACAAATTGCCTCTGGATGGAATAGCACCATCCCACTGTCATCCTCCTCTGAATCATCAGTAGGGAGGACAATTGTTCCACGTCGGAGTCACTGTCCTCGTGACGCCATTTCCTCCTTCCGGCACATAGTCTTCTCTGGCAAGATGACCGAACAACCTCCTGACCGGAGGCTTCACTGGCTTTCCCCGGTATACTTTCATCCTTCCCAGGGTGGTCATCCATGACCTCCAATACCACCGAATCCTCCTGTTCTTTGGCAGGGAAGGAAGCTTCTGATCTATTATCATTTGCATAAACCGTGGGTACATACAGAAGGCTTCCTTTCCTTTCCCCTCGATGTTTTCCACCAGATAGGTGAAGATCATCTTAGAGAAGCTGAACGGATGGTTCAGCACCAACGCAACGTATGCGTTTTGCATTTGATCCGATAGCTCATCAAACCCACCTTTTCTTGAAGCCATGCACTTGAGCAGCACGTGTGCAAGGTACTTAACTGAGGACAGAGGTTACTCTTGTTGAGTACCCCTGAATTGATGTCCCCAGAGTATTTGGCTCTGAGAAAACATCCTCTGACAGTGAGGGGGTGTAGACGGGTTGGGCAGTCACCGTCATCCCCCAATTGAAGTACAACCCGTAAGTCTTCCTCAGAAACTGTAATATCCTCGCCAAATATGGAACTTCTTATGCAGTGAGGATCCGATGATCTATCAACTGTAGCGCCTTCCCAGAAGGCTTGTTGAATGGATCGGTATGGGGTGCAAGGGGTAGAGATGGCATGCGCAATCCGTGATCTTAGTGAAACGTGATAATGCCAGAGAATTCTGCAGCATTTCTGGATGTTAAGTCCAGATGGCACATATATTATGCTTAGTGCTCATGGCCATCTACTCGCCATCTGTTACACAAAGATAGTAAACATTAGTAACATTTAATAAGAAAGTCATGAACTCATTAAGCTTGAAGAACATCTTTCTGTCATGCGATTGAAGTTGTGCGACTGAGTTCAACGTGCGATTGAACCGTGCGAAAGAGGTTCAGTCGTACGATTGAATGGTCCGAATAGGGTTCAGTCGTGCGATTGACCCCATACGTATCTCAGTGTGTGCGATTGACCTCAGTTATGCGACTGAACTTCATACGCATGGTTCAGCCATGCGTATGGGCAGTTTGGGCCCTTCAGTCGTGCGACTGAAGTTCATCTTGCTGTCCATTCGCATGAAGACCCACTGTGCGATTCACATTTTCAGTTTCACCAATCTTTTGTTTTGAAACCTCTATATCAAGTTCATTTGAGTCGCCATCTCGTCACTAATGACCTAGCAAACTTGATTTTAACGTTTAGCTTAGTTTATGTAGGTTATTAGGGCATTTTTGTCCGATCAAGATTTCATTCGAATAACCCAATTTGGACTTAAAATCTTCTGATTTCTACAAGATTGAAACGGCAATGTACCTTGATTTTTGTCAATCGAAAGTCAGAAGATGAATTGCAATGTGAAAACTGTCTCTAGAGATTTTGGCAGAGTAACGGTAAAGAGAGCGATTTGGGGTGCGATTGGGAGTGATGAGTGAGATGCGATCGACTGAGGCCCTTTAAATACTGACCCTAATTTCAATCGGCCGACTGGCCTCATTCGCACAGTTCATTCGGGCGACTGAGGTTCAGTCGTGCGATTGGTCCAGTCGGTCGCTTTCAGTCGGCCGACTGAGTCTCAGTCGGTCGACTGACTCATTCGGTCTCCTTTATTCGCATCTCAATTAACCGACTAAGTCTCAGTCGGTTGACTGACTCATTCGCACCCTGTCATCCGGTCGAATGGCTCAGTTTCATGTCCAGTCGTGCGAATGAGATCCATTCGCATGGTTGGTCCATATTCATGGTCCAATCGTGCGAATGGAATCCATTCGCATGGTTGGTCCATACTCATGGTCCATCGTGCGAATGGGATCCATTCGGTAGATTTTCTGCCATTTTGAACATTTTAACCTTTTGAAATAGACATTATAAGCTCTTAACCAATTCAGTCACTTCAGACGTGACCTTTTAAATTTTGAAAACCATGTGGCCATCTCAGACATGACCCTTTTTAGGTAAGTTAATTCCCTTCTGATTTCCCTGATGTAGTCCGACAGACACACAAATTAAAAGATAAACATAGAACTTAAACTAACTACACAACTAAAGTTTATGTTTGGACTTTTTGTGAGAGATAAAACCCTAAGATGGAAATCTAAGGGATTTGATTTAGTAGACAGCTTTAACTTAGATTGATCATATCTGGACCAACTCAATTTGGAATCATACAGGAATATCAAATCATTTTGGGACTTGTTATTAAAACTCTTTGATGCTTAAATTCTCGGTGTTCATCCAGAGTCGTTAGCAACTTAAGGAAATCATACTGAAACTCTTAGATTTTCACATTGATTTGAACTCTTGAGAATGTAGCCACTAAGATTGTCAGTATGTTTGTCCACTTAAATCCATACACACTTTTGACGCAGACTGGTGACTGATTTAGGTTTAATTATTTCAGCTAACATTTGTGGATCCCACACTTATATGGTAATCAACATTCCTCAGAGGTTTTGAGCGGTCTACGGTATTATTACAAGAAGAGACTATTCTTAGAGCTTTCAAAGAGAAGCCTGTCCTCAGGTCAGTGCCATCGCACAGCAGAGAGGCGGCAAACAACAATGAATTCTAGAATATCTAGGTTATGCTTATCCTCAGGTCAGTGCCATCGCACAGCAGAGAGGCACACAACCTATCTCCTTGTTAGAGCAGCTTATTTATTTGACACAATATGCACCAACAACATAAGTCATTAGCTTTATTGCATTTGTCTTTCATTTTTTCTTGCTTTGCTCTAATTATGGTCATCCGCACACTTTTGTGGCATTTAAATGCTCATTACCCCTTATTGGAATATATTTGATTGTGTTAACCAGTGATAAGATGGAAGCCCACAGTCAGTTGAACAACTTAGTTTGATCTTGAGATCACCAATCAGGTCTAATTGTCTATTGTGTTGAATCTACCAACATATCATTTGTGGTCTAGCAGCCTCTAAGTCTACTTTCTCTGTGTCACCTTAGGAGTTGCCAGTTTTCTATCATTTTCCCTTTTTATATTGCTTAGACTACACAGACTTATACTTTGAACTTTTGCATCTTTTCAAACTTAAATTTTAAAATCCCTCTTGATTTGTTCCTGTGTACTATCATATTCCAAAGGTATTGAATCGGTATCACAGACACAATCTACCTTATTTCAGCTAGTTACCCCTCTCCTCTTTTTTCATTTTTTTTTTTATATTAACTTGCTGACATATTCTCCCCCTAAAATACTAAAATCATTTCGGATTTAATTATTTTTGGATTTTAATAAACAGCAAAATAACATGAGTTTAAATAAAACAGACAAAAGAAAAAACAATAACATAAAATAAAATAAACTTTAACGAAACTACATCGGACTACACATTATTCTCATCAGGAATTACCTCACTTTTCTTTTTAACGCCGTTGACCTCTAGCAAGTATTGAAAACGTGGTTTATCAAAGGCTTTTGTATAGAGGTCAGCACGTTGAAAATCAGTATTAATTTTAACCACATCTATTAAGTTCTTTTCAAAACAGTCTCTTATGAAGTGGTATTTAATACCGATGTGTTTGGTCTTAGGATGTTGAACCGGATTTTTGGTTACTGCAATTGCAGCAGAGTTATCAACAAAAATAGGAGTAGACGAGAATTTCAAACCGTAATCCCGCATTTGCTGTTGAATCCAAATGATTTGAGAACAGCAACTTGCAGCAGCAACATATTCGGCTTCACAGGTTGACAATGCAACCGATGTCTGCTTCTTACACTGCCATGTAACTAATCTTCTCCCAAAGAATTGACACCCTGCTGATGTAGACTTGTACTTCATTTTGCAGCCTCCATAGTCCGAGTCACTATACGCTGTGAGCTCAAAATCGTCATCATGAGGATACCACAACCCCAGTGGTGTGTACCCTTTAGATAGCGAAAGATCCTTTTGACCCCGATCAGATGATTGACCTTAGGTTTAACCTGATATCTGGAACATAAACATGTGGCATACATGATATCAGGTCTTGAGGCAGTGAGATAGATGAGAGATCCGATCATTCCTCGGTACATAGTGGCATCTACAAGATCTCCATTCTCATCAGGTGCTATATCATGATTCGTAGCAAGTGGAGTCTCAGCAGCAGAAGCATTCTCCATGTCAAAGCGACTGAGAATGTCTCCTACATACTTGGTCTGATGTAGAAAGATCCCATTAGGTGTTTGATCCACCTGTAGCCCGAGAAAGAACTTCATCTCCCCCATCGCACTCATCTCAAAAGTCTTTCTTCATCACTGCTTCAAACTCTTTGCATAACTCTTCGTTCTTTGACCCGAAGATTATGTTGTCAACATATATCTGTACAAGCAGTAGGTCACCATCCTTCTCTTTAATAAACAGTGTACAGTCAATGACTCCCCTGCGAAAGCCGTGTTTCACAAGATGAGTCGAGAGTTTCTCATACCAAGCTCGAGGAGCTTGATGAAGCCCATATAATGCCTTGTCGAGCTTGTAAACTCTATCCCGATGATAAGGGTCTTCAAATCCCTCGGGTTGACTTACATAGACTGTTTCCTTGATTTACCCATGAAGGAATGCACTCTTCACATCTAATTGGTAGACTTTAATCTTCATGTACGAGGCATAGGCAAGGAAGATACGAATAGCTTCCATCCTTGCCACGGGTGCAAACACCTCATTATAGTCAATCCCCTCGACTTGGCGAAAACCTTGAACCACCAGTCGAGCTTTGTTCCTGATAATGACTCCTTGGTCATCCTTCTTACATTTTAGTACCCATTTGGTGCCAATGACTTTAGCACCTTTAGGTCTATCAACCAGAGTCCATACACCTAACTTCTTAAACTGCAGAAGTTCTTCTTGCATGGCACTCACCCACGCCTCATCATTTAGTGCTTCACTGACATATTTTGGCTCAACCTGCGAGACAAAACATCGATAAGCACCATCATGAATGTAACCCTTCTCCATAACTGAGGCGTAATCAGCTGAGTATAGCTGATTTCGGGTTTGTACTCCTGATCGGACATCTCCAATAACATTGTCAAGGGGATGATAGACGTTTAGTCGTGATCCTGGAGTAGTCGGCACAGTCACCTCCGAACCAAGATTGTGAACATTTTGGTCTGCATCTGAGGAGGTTGAGTTTGAGGTTCCGAAGTCGAGGGTGCATCACTTGTGGATGCTTGTGGACTTTCAGGAACTGGAACCTGTTCCTCCTGACTGTTCTGGTCATCTGCTTCAGTTTCATCTTCAGAGGAGGAGTCACTTCATCGACTACCCCTTCTGACTGAGTAGATGACTCTCCCTGTGTGCTGGATGGAGTATTTAGAATATCATACATCATCCTAGTAGCTAACTCATCATCCGAGGGAGAGAGAGGGATGTTGAAGGATTTGAAGAATCCATCATAATCGAAGAAGTATGCAGGTCCTTTGCCTGTAGGTGGTGTGGTATATCTCTGAACGTCGACATTACACCACACTTCTACAAGACCCGTTGAGTTATTGTAAACTCGCTTGTTCGGTATGTTGTATCCTAGAAAATTCCTTCAACTGCCTTCTCGCTGAATTTTCCTTCTTGTGTCTTCTTCAGAAGTGTACACGGTGCGCCAAAAGGTTCAAGATACTCCAAATTCGGTTTGCGTCTTTGAAGTAGCTCATAACATGTCTTTCCGTGACGCTTGACTATTAGGACTCGATTCAGTGTATAGCACGCATTTGCCACTGCCTCGTTCCAGAATTGGATAGGCAGTTTCGAGTCTGCCAGCATAGTCCGGGCTGTTCTATCAAACTCCTGTTCTTTCTCTCAGCAACGCCATTCATCTGAGGTGTGTAGGCAGAAGTGAATTGATGCACAATTCCCTTTTCCTTGCAGTATGCCTCCATCCCTTGATTCTTGAATTCTGTCCCGTTGTCTGAGCGTATTTGTCGAACTTTGAGCTTGTAGAGTGATTCCAGTGTGGTTACTAATTCCTTGAATGTCTCCAAAGTTTCTGATTTTGATTTCAGAAACATTACCCAAGTGAACCTTGAGTAGTCATCAGTGACCACATAAAGTACACGTCGCCTGCAATGCTCCTTGTACTAACTGGACCAAACAGATCCATGTGAAGAAGCTCAAGAGGAAGTTCTATTGAATGAACTTTCTTTTCCTTATGAGACTTCTTTGTCTGTTTGCCTTTCTTGCAAGCTACACAAATCAGGAAGTTGGAAGTTCTTGACATTCACTCCTCTACTAAATCCTTCTGAATCAAATGATTCATCTTCCTTTGACTAATGTGTCCCATTCTCCGATGCCAGGAGATGGAATCCTTCTCAGTAGCTTTAGATAAGAAACACTGAACCTCATGATCCGTTGTGGCAGCTGTTGACAGATCCAAGACATAAAGGTCTTTATATCTTGAAGCAGTCATCAGAACTTGGTCCTCTGGGATCATATATTCTTTCTTCAGCACGTAACACTTCTGGTTATCGAAGATGACTTTAAATCCTTTATCACAGATTTGGGAAACAGAAAGTAAGTTGTTCTGAAGTTGTTGAACGTAGTTCACTTTATCAAACTTAACTTTCTGATTTCCCACTTCTCCCTGAGCTGTGATATAGCCTCCTTTGTTTCCTGCAAAGGAAACATGCCCTCCTTTTATTTGTTTGACGTTAGATAAAAGGGCTCTATTTCCTGTCATGTGCCTGGATGCTCCGCTGTCTATAATCCACGTGTTAGTCTCAGCACTATATCGAACACCCTGCACATACAAAGTAAATGAATCAGTTTAGGTTAGGAACCCAAGCTTTGACTGTCTTGGGTTTCCAGAGGCATCACACATCATAAACTCCACCCATTGACCCTTAGAAGGTGAGGGTAGCTCAGGTTCTTCTTGTCTCAGTATTAGACACGTAGGTGGATTTTTCTTTCCATAAGCCAGATTTGTGCAATGCCTGTTTATGATAAACAGTCGTCTGGCTTACAGGTTGGACTTTAGGTTCACTAGCTCTTCTAGGTGGAGTTAGAGAACTCCGCTTAGAAGACCTAGGTTTAGAGTCCAGAAGATCAATCTTCTTCCTAGGTGTCTGATAGAAATGACAGTCGGAAGCAATGTGTCCACATTCTCCACAGTTGTAGCATGACCTGCTATCAACTTTATGAGTAGACTTTCTTTGTGGAGAAGTGCGTGACACTCTAGTAACATCAATCACTTTAGTTTTTGACTCTTGGATGTTTGATGTTTTCTCTGGTGTAACAAACTTTACTGATTTAACCTGTTTTCCTTTTTGGTTAACTGGTTTTGACTTGAAGCATGTGAAAAAGTAACATTTGAAGTCCTTTTAGGTTCTGATTTGACTCTATTTGACCCTGACTTTAAATTAACTTTTTCAAATTCATTTTCCAGGTTAACACATGGCAATTTACCCTTTGCCTTTGAAGTGGCCTCCTTTTGTTTCTTACCAGATTCAGTAGATGAACATGAGGTGTCTGGATCAGTAACAAGAGGAGTAGTCACCACATGATCCTTGATGGGGTTATTATTTACTGGTCTAGACTTGGTGTTCATCAAGGTCTCAGGTGGTGGTGGAACCACTTTGTAGCCTAATCCCTCCCCGTTATTCCTTTCTCTCACTAAGTGTTGAACTATGTGTGAAGAACTAGTCCAACTATGCAGTTTCTGTTTTAATGAATTAACTTCGACTTCTAGAACTGCCTTTTGTTTCTAGTGTCTTCTAGGGAGTTAAGATAGTACCTAATGTCGTTGCTTGGTTAAAAGCCACTACTTCGGTTTCCCTAAGTTGTTTGTCAATAGGTCTATCTTTTCTTTATAACAATGCTCATTTTGTTTTAGTACTCTATTTGCCTCAGTGCACAGACGTAAATCTTTTACTAAGTTATCATTATGATCTAATAACCTAGCAAATTTTTCATCTATGCTATTCCTAAACGTGTCACAATCAGAACAAGCATGGTTATTAAAATTTGGTCAGTGGTACTTACCTGAGTTGGTTCAGAAGAGTTAGCCATCAGTGCAGCATCAGATGATTCTGGTTCTGTCGACTCTGGCTTTTCTGTCTCTGATGTGGAAACTTCCTCAATTGGCTTGTAACTGACCTCGGCTGCAGTTGTTTCTTCACTATGTGACATTGCAATCTCAACTGCTATATCACCTTCACTCGCAGAATCATCGTCAATATCCTCAACACTGGCAATGTTAGATTCTCCTGGTGAGACAAACCTGAAACTCCAATCCTGTCCTTCATCATCATGAGCAGTTAGTGCTTTTGGATCCTTGTTTGATGAAGTAGAATTAGAGGGTTGCTTGTCCTGGCGAGTAAAGGATGAGAACGGGTTCCCATTCCCCGTCTTCTTTGGCTTGACACATTCTCTTTTGAAGTGCCCCTCTCACCACAGTTAAAGCAGGTCACTTTACTCTTGTCGAAGCCAAAGGTGGTATCCTTAGTAGCAACCAAGTTCTGTCCAGTCTTTTTCACAAACTTCTTCGCCCTCCGGACAGCACTTGCTAAGGCCCACATTATATCCATTCTTTCATGCTCCATCTCATCCACCTGCTCGTAGTCCTCATCTGCCAGATGGGAGTTTCCAATCTTCCCAGCAACAAGTCCATCATATGAATGAACCACTGCTGCTAAGAGATCCATATGCTCTCGTGCTACTTCCACGGTCACATTACTGAAGTTCTCGATCTTCAGTTTGGTAGCGTTTGCTTCTGATCCAATATGATGGGTACATGATGACCCAGACGTGTCTGATCCAGAAGGAGAAGCATGTGAAGGACCTGACGAGCTAGACACAAAAGCAGTCTGGAGGGGTGCTCCAGATGTCTTAGCTTGAGGCGTGGCGTTGTATAAAGCTGGATTTTGTGTGTACGAAGACTTCTGAGCTCTATACTTCATCCTTAGTGCTTCTTCTCGCAACTTAAGAATGAAGTCATTATATCCAGCTTTACAAGGATTCCATTCTGTCTCAGGTTAGACACGAATGTAGCCCACTTATCAGGCAACCGTCTGCGAAGTTGCTTACTTTCTCTTCCATGGTAGTAGCCACTCCATGTGTATGCAATTCGCTCATCAAGTGGTAGAATCTGTCTATGACTTCGTCCAAACTTTCATTACCATTGATGAGAAGTTATCGAATTCCTTCTTTAACTCCTTTGCCTTGATTGCCTTCAATGATGCATTACCATCATATCTCTTCTCTAGCGCATCCCACAGTTTCTTGGACTGCTTGTTCTCGAATACTGGTGGAATATGTCTTTGGGGATAGACTGAGTGATCAATGCATAACTCTTTTCTCTGCATTGTACTTTACTTTCTGTGCGTCTGTCATCCCGCTTAATGTTAGTTAACTCCATCAGCTCCCACCGGTGTACTATAGCCTATCTCAATGGCTTCCCACAGATTAGGATCTACTCCATTAAGGTAGATCTCAAAACGTTGTTTCCAGTGGGGAAACTCATCTAAAGTCAAAAGCTTTGGTGGTTTATTGTGATTCCCCACCTCACTCTCAAGCAGCAACAGATTCTGTATCCTTGAGTCCTCCCAGCAGTAAAGGCTGACATCTGATCTTCCATGATGAATAAACTTATAATCTAATCAAACAACTTTCACTGATGCGACTGAAGGATGCGAATGAGCTAATCGTGCGTATAAGCTCTGCGATTGGTTCAATCGTGCGAATGAACTGGGCGATTGGTTCAGTCGTGCGAATGAATCTGGTGCGTATGAGCTATGCGAACGAACGGTTCAGTCGGCCGAATGAAGGTGCGACTAGGTCCAATCGTGCGTATGAGCAATGCGAATGGAGTCCAGTCGTACGAATGAGTCACTCGTGCGACTGAAGCTGCTGTTTTGCGAAAATTTCTAGGTTTGACGGGTTTCAGCCGTAAAAATTCGAAATTTCACAAGTTCTAATCGCCTAAGTCCGTAGAAACCAAACGTCGATGAGCAGGGAACTTCCAAGATCACTTTTGATGCCAAAGATTGCGTTTTTAGTGTAAAAACACAAACTTTTATGCAATCTTGATTGAATCAACACGTAATCAAGAGCCAATAGCTCTGATACCACTTGTTAGGACCTGGTATTCGACTAAAATACCTAGAGATCACGTGTATACCAGATCAAATAGTGCGGAATCCTATTTGATTGGCGATCCAATCAGTGAGAACACACGAAGAATCAATCAAGGATTGAAACTAACGTTAGAAATCGATAAGGAATCGATCTAATGTGTTCTATGAACTTGGAGAACGATTTGGAAGGTTTCTGGACGGCTAGGGTTCGTCTTGAATCGTACTTGATCGAATGTCTCGTTTTTCACGAATTGAGTTGTATTTATAGGTTGGCACTATTCAATCGTGCGACTGAACCATTAGTTTGGTTCAGTCGTGCGATTGAACCATGCGGTTGGTTCATTCGTGCGACTGAGCCAATCTTATGTTACAGTCGTACGACTGATCCAGTCTCCTGGTCAGTCGTGCGACTGAGTCAATCGTGTGAAGTTCTTCATGCTTATGGTTCATTCGCATGAGCCATTCGCATGAGAACTTCATTAAGTTAAGTTTGAATGTTTTAGTTAATTATATAATATTATATGTAATCATTCAAGTAATCATAAACCCAATCAATTCAGTCACGACTCATTAATGAACTATTAAACATTATAACCAACAGACTATCAATATCAGTTCATTAATCATACCAAACAAGATCTATTACATCACATATCACGATCTAGGGACATACATGTATCAACACTTTGGTTGCCTTCATGAAGGCTTTGATCCTCTCAAGCTTCTCAGTCGTAGCCTTGATTACCTCAACGCTTCCCACTCTTTCTGACCAATGTCACCCCAACACATGGGGGTTCTACATCTCCTACCGTATAGCATTTCATATGGTGGCATACCAATGCTGACATGATAGTTGTTGTTGTATGAGAATTCGGCTAACGGTAAGTGGTCGTCCCAACTTCCACCAAAATCGATTACACATGCCCGAAGCATGTCCTCCAACATCTGAATGGTCCTCTCTGACTGACCATCAGTTTGGGGATGATAAGTCGTGCTAATATGTAACCTCGTCCCCATGGCATCGTGGAATTTCTTCCAGAATTTAGACATAAACCGGGTGTCACGATCAGACACAATGGACACCGGTACACCATGACGAGTTACAATCTCCTTGATGAACAAGTCAACCAACCTCTTGGATGAATATGTCTCACGAATCGGTAGGAAGTGAGCACTCTTCGTCAAGCGGTCAAAAATCACCCATATGGCATCGTACCCCATCGGAGTACATGGTAGCTTTGTAATGAAATCCATGGTGATGAGCTCCCACTTCCATTCTGGTATATCCAAAGGTTGGATCTTCCCATACGGCTTCTGATGTTCCGCCTTCACGTGTAGGCAAGTAAGGCACTTACTCACATACTCCACCACGTCACGCTTCATACCCGGCCACCAATAATCTTTCTTCATATCTTGATACATATTTGTGGCACCAAGGTGAATGGAGTATCGAGTCTTATGAGCTTCATCCATAATCCTCACACGTAGATCCCCGAAACGAAGAATCCACACCGTCCAAATCGAGTTTTAACACCAAGTGTGTTTTCACTCAATTCCCTAACCAGACCTCTCATTCTTTCAGAGTTTAGATGATCTTCTTTTAATGCCTTATTCTAAAACTCCTTGACTTGCTTCATTACATCAGAGGTCATGATTAGTTGGTATGCTTTCACCCGAATCGACTCGGGCCTCTCCTTCCGGCTAAGAGCATCGGCCGCCACGTTGGCTTTGCCCGGATGGTAATGGATCTCGCAATCATAATCATTTATAAGCTCCAACTATCGCCTCTGCCTCATGTTCAAATGTTTTTGCTTGAAGATGTACTTCAAGCTCTTGTGGTCCGTGAAAATGGTGCACTTCATCCTGTACAGATAGTGCCTCCAAATCTTTAGTGCAAAGACCACGGCCGCTAACTCCAAGTCATGAGTAGGGTAGTTGACCTCATGAACTTTCAACTGTCGGGATGCATTGGCTATAACCTTCCCTCTCTGCATTAATACATACCCTAACCCCGAGTAAGAAGCATCTGAGTATACTACCAAATCCTCGCTTACTTTGGGTAACGACAAGACAGGAGCTTGAGTCAACCTTACCTTAAATTCCTCGAATGCCTGTTCTTGAGCTTGACCCCACGTAAACTTTACATCCTTTCAGGTCAACTTGGTCAGTGGAGAAGTGATCTTGGAAAAGTCCTGAATGAACCTTCGATAATAACCTGCCAACCCCAAGAAACTACGAATCTCGGATAGCGTCCTTGGAGACTTCCATTGCATCACAGCCTCCACCTTAGCAGGGTCTACCATAATCCCCTCTGGGTTTATCACGTGACCCAAGAATTGAACTTCGCATAACCAGACGCGCATTTGGAGAATTTGGCATACAACTTCTCCCTTCTTAAGGTCTTTAACACCTCCTGAATATGATCGGCATGCTCCTACTTGCTCCTTGAATAAATCAAGATATCATCAATAAACACAATCACTAATTTATCTAACATTGGCCGACACACTTGATTCATCAAGTCCATAAAAGCAACTAGCGCATTGGTCAGACCAAATGACATAACAAGGAATTCATAGTGACCGTAGTGTGTGCGAAAAGCTATTTTAGGGATATCCTGCTCCTTCACCTTCAGCTGATGGTATCTAGATCAAAGATCTATCCTTGAAAACCAACTGGCACCTTGGAGCTGATCAAACAGATCATCTATTCTTGGTACGGGTATCGGTTCTTCACTGTCAACTTGTTAAGCTCACGGTAATCGATGCACATCCTTATACTATCATCTTTTTGCTTCACAAACAGGACCGAGCACCCCAGGGAGAGATACTCGGTCTAATGAACCCCTTATCGAGTAGCTCTTACAACTGTTCCATGAGTTCTTTCATTTCTGTGGGAGCTAATCGATACGGTGCTTTGGCAACGGGTTAAGCACCGGGTATCAGGTCAATTTGGAACACAATCTCGCGATCCGGTGGCACGCCGGGTAAGTCTTCCGGGAATACGTCCGGAAAGTCACACACAACTGGTACATCAGATAGTTGTGGTGTTGGCGCGTCCACATCCTTTACGTAGGCCAAGTAGGCACTACATCCACGCCTCATGCACTTTCTCGCCACTGCCATTGAAATCACTTTCGGAATCGTCGTGACACGATCTCCATAAATTGTAACCAAACTCCCATCGGACGCAACTAATCGAATCATCTTCTTGCGACATACGATGTTTGCTTCATAGGTTGCTAACCAGTCCATCCCTAGTACTACATCAAATCCCCTAGGGGTATCACATGTAACCTAGCAGCAAACCTATGACCTTCTAGTTCTATAGCACAATCCTCTATCACATTACTAATTCTAGTGGACTTACCAATAGCAGTTTCTACATCGAATGGTGCACTGACCTTTCTACTAATAACAGGCAACTTAGCATAGAAAGTAGTAGAAATAAAACTCCTACTAGCACCAGAATCAAACAATATAGAGGCACAAGTTTGGTTTACAAGAAACATACCTCACACCACATCGAGATCAGCTCTGGCTTCCTCCCGGGTCATGGTGTAAGCTCTAGCACCTGCCCTCTTCCCTCCTTCCTTCGGCTTCTTCTTCTCTGCCCCCGAGCTCTCTGCCCTCAGTTTCTTACAGTCTCTAGCAATGTGGCCAGGCTGACCACACCTGAAGCATACGTTCATCCCCATTCTGCACTCACCAGTATGCTCCCTTCCACATTTGTCACACCTCCTCAGCCCTGATCCAGATGTGACCACACGTCGATCACCCACCTTTGCCACCTTCTTGTTCGGAGCAGTTCTACCACATCCAAACTGTTTCCCATTCCAGTTCTGACTACCACCATCCTTTTTATCGACCTCAGCCACCACCACCTCATGCTCATCGTATAATCTGCCAGCCAAGTCAACTGCCGACCTGAAAGTGCTTGGCCGGGCGGCAATCATATGCCTACGGATATCCGCCAGCAGCCCTGGATGTATCTTTTAATCTTTCGTGACAATGGTGTCACTTGATCGGGCACCAACCGCACCATTTCATTGAATTTGGTGGTGTACTGCTGGTGTGTCATCGTTCTCGCCTCCAGCTGCAGGAAGTCTCTTTCTACCTTGTCGATCTCTCTGTGAGGACAGAATTCCTCGATCACTAGCTTCTTCAGTTCAGGCCATCTCATTCTTCCAATGGCCCTGCTACCCTCGTCTTGGACAATGTTGTCCCACCAGCACAAAGCTGAGTCCACAAAGGAGTGGGTAGCGAATTTTACCTTCTGATCCTCATGGCACTCACTAATATCGAGGACAGCCTCCATCTCCCTTACCCACCGGTGGGCAGCTGCCGCAGTGTCATTTCCATCGAAAGTAGGGGGCTTGCATCTCATAAATGCCCTATAGTTACAGCCTCGGGTCACCTTCGGCGCAGGCTCCTCTTCTTCCTCCTCCTCATCATCAGAGAGAACCGTTTCCTGCTCTGGTTGATCCCGTCCTCCCGAGGACCGGTTTCTTTCCTTTCTTTCCCCATCCCTTACTACCTTGATCACTTCGGTCACCACGGACGGTAGAATCTTCTGCATGACCTGGTGAACCTCTTCCACTACAGCCTCCTTTACTGAGGCTCTTAGATTGGCGCTCTCGTCGCCACCCTCCGGATAAGGGGTCTTTGGTTCTTCATGAACTACTTTCTTGACTCTGGGTCTCCCTCTCTTGGGTCGCGGAGCAACACCGTGACCTCCACCACGAGAGGCCTTTGAAGATCTACTGCCAGCCATCCTCTATAAGATTCAAACACTAACACAGTCATTCAAGGTAATACTCAGTTTATGTCAAGTATAGTAAGTCCCTAATTACAGTGGCCAGTTGTGATTAGCCACTTACTTTACTCTTCATACCCCAAACATCTCCTATCCTGACTTAATCAGTATCTAAATCTACTAAGAGCACATAATCAAATAGCATGCGCACATAATACCGGTTAACGTTAAGAAAAGACATACCTAGTGGCACGTAGCTACTCGGGCTGACATCCCTCCATTTGTCCTATTTTTAGTTTAAGTTAGGTTTTAAAAGTTTATTTAACCCAATTCTCTTAAACTTTGACACTGATACCAACTTGTAAGGCCCCTTCCCGGAAACCTCACAGTTGGTCAATCATAGCAATTAAAACATTAAACATTTTAGTTAAACAAACTTAAGCAGCAGAAATAATACATCATCGTTTAATTGATTACAAAAGACTTGTTTATATGCATTACAAAACAATAGCAACACAGAGTACGAATGGATGTCAAACTTTTCCTGCCGAGTAGCTTCACCCTCGTGCCATCCTCAGCAATAATTACCTGCCAACTGAAAATGTATAAAAGTCAGCGTTATTGAGTGAGCTCTAGTTTTATAAGTAATAAAATACTTTCTATATGTTGTATAAGAAAATACTATTTTCTGTAAAATACAACTTTGTACTGTATATGCGAGCACGCATCAACTATGTGAACAAATCTTGTCCGTTCTCTTTACTGTATTCCTTGTCTGTTCTGTAAACTTTTATCTTTATGTTTCACTTTCTATATGGACCAGTGAGCAATACCCCAACTATATGCGCGATGGAAGATGGGTGATGGGCCATCTATCCCCTCGAAAAGGTCAACTGTATCCCTTGAAAGGGTCAACTATATCCCCCGAAAGGGTCAACTGTATCCCTCGAAAGGGTCAACTATATCCCCCGAAAGGGTCAACTGTATCCCTCGAACGGATTCTGTGTACTATGTACAAAGCCAACCCAATCACCCAGGACACGTTGCAAAGGTCCTGTCAATCTCAATTGATTGACCCTGTGTGCATAATAGGGTAGCTAACCCGCAGCACAGTTGAGCTAACGACAACATGGTCGTGTACCTCCGGTAAGCTTGCAAGACTTGTTAACATTTTCATTAATGTTCCTCTCTTTTCTTTATTGCTCTTTCACTTTATTATTACGATATACTTTACGTTACGATAATAACATACCACGTAAAATCACATACTATAAGTAATAATAATAATAATAGCAATAACAATAATAAGGAACAATCATAAGTAATCATATCATGCATGAAACATTATCATTAATAAGCCTTTAGTCAACCTCGGTCAAAACCCTAAAGCACAGACTCCCAGAAAATTCTGTAAAAATTTCTAAGTGCTTAGGCACATGGGAACTATTTGGGCGCATGAGCCCTATTCGGGCGTTTCATCACTATGTAGGCACATCAGCCAACACTTAAGCATTTTCACTTTAGGCGCATAAACTATTCAGGCGCATGGGCACTATTTGTGCGTATGAACACTTAGACGCATGAGTAATTCGGACGCATGGACACTTAGGCGCATGAGCCACTTGGGCGCATGGGCACTATTGGGGCGCATGGCCCTACACTTAGTCGTCCAGCTAACATTTCTAGGCGCATGGATTACACTTAATTCTTTCTAAGGCATTTTCAGTCGCATGAGCCTTATCTAGGCGCATGGACCTTCTGTTCAACATGTTTCCAGTATGTTTTCAACCCAATCATTAAATCCATCTGTTCAAAGCTTAATATGGCTATTCTAAACATGAACAACCTATGAGCATTCAAGAATCACATTCAATCATGCAAAATACATACGGGCATACATACTCAAACATTGGAAATTCATTTAAATACATTTTCAGCCCTAAAGATGTATGAAAACAAGTAAAAACCAGGGTCTAGAACTCATCTGGTGCAACTTGGGTGTTCTTCCTTTTAACCCGCTTGCAAAGAGTTCAAAACACCTAGAAACAAAATCCAAAAACACACACACCCGAGCACAAACACAACCCATAAGCACATAAACACATAACCGGGATAAAACCCGTCATAAACACATAAAAACCACGAATTCTTACCTTGAATTCGTTCACTTCTTCTTCTTCTTCCACAAGCCGAGAGTTCTCTCCTGCTCTCTCTTAAAACCGAAGATATGTTCATGTGAAGTGAGGGTGGGCGGCCATGCCCACCTTTACACCAACTTTTTAAAGTTTGTGTCCTTTTTACACTTTTAGTCCCTCCACTTGGACTTAATTTCCTTTCTTTCTTTTATTCTTTATATCTTGTCTTTTAAAAATAACCGGGTGTTACATATACGCATAGTATCTTTATCATCTTTCATACCTCACATAGGTTTTCATACTTTAACTTTGTACTCATTCATTCATTTTATCAATTCCTTTTCACTTTATATTTGAGCTAGAATAAATACTAAGCTACCATCATGGCGAGCTTACACTACGTATTACTCCTGTTAGGGTAAACCTGCACAAGGCAAGATCGTTTACATTTGAATGCACATGTCATAACTTATGTTAGTATGAATGAGCACTAGGCAAGGTCCCAATCATTTGAGTGTGAATGATACAACTCCTATCCAGTGAGTAGTGCACAAGACAAAACTCTTAACAGGGTGAGAATGCAACGGATGCACGCTCCTATCAGTGCTTGCAAGACTTTTTAGTACATTTGGCCCATTTACTTTCTTTAATTATTGTTTTCTTTTTTTCTTATTTTTATATTTGTACCATAACAGTAATTAATCATTCAAACTTATCATAACCTGATTTTAATTTTCAATTTATTACGTATAACACATTATCATCACATTTCATAAATACTATGTGTCTATGGTTCTTAAAACTAAGTGTAGTTAATCAGCACTACACACTTAATATCACTTTAACATCTTTCATCATTCTATCTAAATGGGTAATACATACAAGTTATATCAATACGGATGGAACAAGACATATGCAGATAACTAAGTCAATACAGATGAATAATGGGCAATGTAGCAAAGGAAATGTAGGTGGCTAGGGTCAATACAAGTGAATAAGTCAGTGCGAACAATATTAACCATTGGGTTAATGCGGATCAACTTCCCAATGCGGGTAACAGTACAAGCAAATGCGGGTGAACTACATGTTCATCCGCATCCAGTCATACTTAACCTTTAAAGTGTCAATACGAGCAACTATCAATGCGGGCAACAGTTCAACTAATGCTGGGGAACTAAATGTTCATTCGTATTTACTACACTTTGGAAATTTCTGAGGCGATGAGGCTACTATCATTAATGCGAGCAATAGTTTCGTTAGGATTAGAAACAATGCGGTTCAACAATACACATCCGCATTTGTATAATTAGTGTATAAGGTACTAGTGCGGACAACTATTCTATGAATGCTAGTGTTGATGAATTACTCGCATTAACATAGACACTTAACCACTCCATTACCGTGGATACCATTAGGGTTTATGCAACCCTACTGTTCAATACATCAACTTTTTTAAAACATGTAAAAATGATAACTTTCACACTTTAAATCCTTTAATATTTAAAAGTGGTGATCTAGAACTCACCGTTTGCACGTAGACTCGGTGAAACCCTAACCAAGAAGGAACAACCGAGATCTACACATATACATGTAAAGGTGTCAATTTTATCTATCAAATTGATGTATAAACACCCAAATAACATAAAATGTAGCCTAGATCTATTATTTTATACGTTGAAATTGATACCTTTGCTTGAAATCCTCGACTTTCTCTCTCTAATGTGTAGCATTCTCTCTCTCGGCCACAAGGATTATGAGAATGCATGGGGTAGTTCTCTTTCTATTTATAAATTGTTTTAGGGTCTAATTTCTATGTCCACTTTTAGTCCCTACTTTTTTTCAAAACTTTAAACCTGTCCCTTCCGGTTTCATAAAAACCAGGGTGTTATAGGTTGACTCATTACTTGTTGTGGAAGACACACACTCATATTCATCTTATAATTATCAAGAGTAACTCGAGATCTAATGATTGATTGGACCTTACATAATATATTCTCATCATCATACATCTAGCTAATAATCTGAATTGGATTATTGTATTTGCTTTCCGCTTCAAGTAACTAATGAAATATTTCTCCTTCGATGGTGTTGGAGCCTTGAAAAATAGATCTCTTAAAGCATGCTTGGCCAACATATCATTAGGATCAACATTAGCTTTTCAGCATCAGTCTTTTCTTTGTTCATAATTTAAGGAACAAAATCAAAAATAGAGATGGATGCTCCTTCGGTAGTTGTATCAAACATAACTTTAACTCCAGTCTTTTATTTGTTCACAAACTTTTGGAATAATGTCTTCATATAACTGCTTACTATTCCCGAATACTTGTATATAAATAATCTAAATTGCATCATCTAAATCTTCAACATCATCAAACTCTCATCCAATAAATCAAGTAAACATTCGTTATATTTGACTGAATACAATTCTTTTTCGTATTCAGCTTCAAGAGTTAGATCAATCAATTTGTTTGCTTCTGCCTCGTCCAGTTTTGAACCACTTGGTTCTGTAGACTTCTCTTTCTCAGATGTACCAGACGGTCCAACAATACTCCATTGACCATATTTTGATCTATTATCACCATCACCACTATCATCTTTCTTCTTAGGAAGGCATGAACCTTAACCATTGGTGCTTGAACCTAAACCTCTCCATTCGATCTAACATAGTCCGATCAAATTTTTGCCAAAAAGTTTAATATATCATACAAATTAATACAGAAGATTATCAAGCAAATAAGAAAGAGCTAACAAAAGGTTTTATAATATACCATCATCATTACATTATCAGTACTACATATGTATTAATAATCCATTCTAACCTTAACATTCAATAGAAGTTGAGGTAATTTCTACAATGAAAAGAGATATGTCAAATGACTATAATAAATGTCAATCTCGAATACTATTTCCATTACAATGAGGTGAATATATAGTGAAGGTAAAGACAATTGAATCCCTTAATACAACCCAATAATTCCTAAGAATTAGCAAACAATAATGATGAATAAATAAGGAATTAAACAAGTCAAACAAATTCAAAATATTCAAATTGGTGAGAGGGAACCGGTTTATTAACCGGGTTATTATCGGGTCTAACATGCCCCCGCAAGATGGACGGGCGTGAGCGGAGTCCAATCTTGGATAAAAGAAGCTAATGCCTTTGTTTTAAGAGGGGCTTTGTGAGAGCATCAGCGAGCTGATCATCTCCAGCGATGTGGGTTACGCGAAGAGTGCCTTGTTGTATTTTCTCCCGTATAAAATGAAAGTCTAATGCTAAGTGTTTCATTCGGGAATGAAAAACTGGATTTGTCGAATAAGTCGTTGCACTTAGGTTATCACAATATATTGCTGGAGTGGTGATGGACTTGTAACCAAGCTCAAAAAGAAGTGAGATTAACCATTGGACTTCGGTTGTGGTGGATGCAACCGCTCAAAATTCTGCTTCGGTTGAAGAACGAGCGAGTGTCGGTTGTCTTTTTTAGTTCCAAGAAATCGGATTTGCTCCTAAGTAAATAATATGACCTGTTGTACTTCGATAACTAGGCCAGTCTTCGGCCCAATCGGCATCCGCAAAAGCATGAAGCTGTAACGGTGAGTTCTGTTTGAAAAAGATACCATGATACATTGTTCCATGTAAGTATCGTAACAACCTTTTGAGAGCAGACCAATGATTGTCGGTAGGCCGGTGCATGTATTGTGAAAGCTTGTTTACAGTGAACACCATGTCAGGTCGTGTCAATGATAAATATTGTAAACCACCTACAAGAGCACGATAATTAGTTGGGTTGGGAATTAGTGTGCCATCCAATGGGTTTAGGGTGACCGAGTAAGACATTGGAGTAGACGTCGGTTTACAATCACTCATATTTGCTTTTGATAGAAGATCTTGAATGTATTTGGTTTGAGATAGGAAAAGACCATTTTTGTTGGGAGTTACTTCAACCCCTAGGAAGTAAGATAATTTACCCAGGTCTTTGAGAGAAAATCAAGTTGCTAAGGAGGAGATGAACGAGTCGATGATATGTGGATCTGGGCATGTGATGATTATATCATCAACATACACAAGTAGAAAAATAGGTGTGACTGAAGATTTGTTTATGAAGAGAGATGTGTCAGATATGGAAGGTTTGAATGAATTAGAAATAAGATAGGACTTTAGTTCATCATACCAAGCTCGTGAAGCTTGACGAAGACCATAGATTACTTTGTTTAGTTTGCAAACATGATTAGGGAAAGATGGGTCGACAAAGTCGGGAGGTTGGATCATATAGACAGATTCCGTAAGGGTGGCTTTAAGAAATGCATTATTGATATTCAATTGACGAAGAGGCCAATTGTGTGATGTAGCAAGTGAAAGGAGAACCCGTAGTATGGCTGGTTTGATGACAGGGCTAAATGTTTCAACGTAATCGAGGCCGGGTCGTTGATGGAAGCCTTTAGCAACAAGACGAGCTTTGAGGCGGTCAACAGAACCATCAGGTTTAAATTTTGAACGATATACCCATTTGCACCCAACAATATTTGGGACTGAATTTGGTGGAACGAGAGTCCAAGTTTTGTTTCTTGTTAGAGCTTCAAACTCACTTTGCATTGCTTGACGCCATTGAGGTTGTTTGAGGGCTTGAGTTATGGTGGTTGGTTCGGTTTGGGGATGAGTGTTGGTCTGGTATAAAACAAAGTCGGAGTTATGATATTTGGAGTTTAGTTTTCTGTTAGGACGGGTTTTAGAAATGGGTGGAGGTGGTGGAGGATGGTATGACGGATGTTCATGTGTGGCATGGGTTATAAGAGAGGAGTTGGTGGTGGTATTGTTAGATTGTGTATGTGAGGAAGGCTCTGTTTGTGTGGGTGATTGGTAAGGTGACTGTTGGTGCAACGAAGTAGAAGTTGGTGTGGGTGAGATGTGGGTGATGAGTAAAGGTGCCCAAATGTCGAGATTAGAATTAGTGGGTGTTTTTGAATGGATTATGGATTCATATGGGAATATATGTTTGATGAATTGAACATGACGGGAAGTGTAGACACGATTTGTTAATGGGTCAAGAAGATGATATGCGCTTTGGGAAGAGGGGTAACCTACAAAAATACAAGGCATGGACCGAGTTTGTAGTTTGTGATGGGTGTAGGGTCGTAACCAAGGATAAGCCAAGCATCTAAAGCCACGAATTTTGTTGTAGTTTGGATATTTTTTGAAAAGACGAGCGAAGGGAGTTTCATTA
The DNA here is from genome assembly GCA_025506515.1 of Flaveria trinervia. NCBI lineage: Eukaryota > Viridiplantae > Streptophyta > Magnoliopsida > Asterales > Asteraceae > Flaveria > Flaveria trinervia. The sequence goes on from JACCIX010001258.1 coordinate 83,186, forward strand.
TTTAAGGTAGTAGTTGGTAGACGGTTTATTAGATAGGTGGCGATGGTGAAGGCAAATGGCCAAAAGGATGTTGGTAATTTGGCATGAGATAATAGTGTGAGCCCGGTTTCGACTATGTGACGATGATGTCTTTCGGCATAACCATTGTGTTTGGGTGTATGTGGAGGTGATGTAAGATGAGATATACCACAAGAAGCTAGATGAGAAGAGAGTTTAAGATATTCACCTCCGCTATCAGAGTATAATTGTTTGATTTTTGTATTGAAGTAATTTTCAACGAGGTTTTGAAAACGTATGAATGTGGTTAGAGAATCCGATTTTCTCTTTAGTAGATAAATCCATATGTATTTTGAAACATGATCTACAAATATTATATAATATTTTAGACCATCGAATGATGTAACCGGAGAAGACCACACATCTGAGTATATGAGTTGTAGAGGTTGATTAGTGGTTATGGTGGAGACATGAAAGGGAAGCTTATGGCTTTTATTTAAGTAAAAAGAATTACAAAGTTCTTGCTTATTTGAAATAAAAGGAAAAATAGATGATAAATGTTACATAACTTTAAGATGAGGGTGTCCAAGGCGGTGATGCCAAAAGGACATTTTATTTGCTTGCATATGAAAAAGTCTTGGACTTTGTGAAGATCAGAGTTTATAAAGACCTTGTTTAGTTATTCCTTGGAATAGGATGTGTTGAGTTTGAAATGCCTTTATAACAAAATGACAAGAAAAGAATTGGATTAGTATTTCATTATCAATGCATAAGCGAGATATAGATGTGATATTATGAGAGATTGAATGAAAGCAGAGAACATTATTAAGAGTAAGAGGTACATTAGAAAAGTTGAGAGTAATTGGCCAATATGAGTGATTGGAAGAGACGAACTATCTCCAATGATGAGGTCCTCCGTATCGTCATACGGATGATGTAGAGAGAGAGCATTGAGGTCATTGGTTATATAACCATGGTAGATCTGTGGCGTCATTTTTGGTGGTGGCCATCATGTGTACCTGCGGTTTGTTATTAGATACATGAAGATTATAAACAGGGACGGATACCTGTGGGTTAGCTTTCTTAAATTGATAAAAATTAGATAAAGTGTGCCCTTTAATTGAGCACCACTGACATTTTCCCAAAAAAAGTTTGGAACCAGTAGGTGTGGGAAGAATTCCCTGCTGTCGACTTTGCCCATGTTTGGCCGGTGATTTTGCGTAAGCCGCGAAGGCAGTGGCTGGTTGGTGGAGGGTAACAGGTGGTGACTGTAATAGAGCTAAGGTAAGTTCTTGGTTGATTAGTTTCTCATGCAAGGCATGGAATGAAATAGGAGTATCCCGCGCATGTACCGATTCGATAACAACCTTGTATAACTTTTGGTCAAGGACTGAGAGTATGATATCAGTAACGTCTTCTTGATCAAGTGGTTTTCCTAGAATAGCCAATTCATCGACCAAAACTTTAATTGATTGCATGTAATCTGTGATGGTTGATCGGGTGATTTGGACAATTGTTTCAATCGGTGTTGCAACTGCTTGATGTGTCCCCTGGATGGGGATGCATAGGTGGAAGATAAGATTTTCCAGGCTTCAAATGAGGAGGTGGCATTTGTGATGAGAGGAACGATGGATGGTGATAAGCTACCGACGAGAGCGCCGAAGAGAAGGCGGTCTTGTCAGAACCAGGTGAGTAGGCGGGGTTGGGTGTATTAATGGTGTCATCACCGGTGCCAGTAGTGGTGGTTTTGGGTGGTGCAAGATGAGTGCCATCAATGAATTTATACAGATCTAGACCTTGGAGAATAGCTTCAACTTGTGTCTTCCATCCAAGGTAATTGAGGGATGTAAGTTTGAGAGATGAAGGAAATTGAATCATTGTGAATGATGAGGTTGTAACAGGAATGTTCGAGACAGATTGAGGAATTTCGGTGGCCATTGGAAGAGGTAGATGGGTGAAGAAGAGATATGAAAAAAAAATCACAAGGAGAAAGGATTTGATTTTTGGCTCGATACCATATAAGAAATGTCAATCTCGAATACTATTTCCATTACAATGAGGTGAATATATAGTGAAAGTAAAGACAATTGAATCCCTTAATACAAGCTAATAATTCCTAAGAATTAACAAACAATAATTATGAATAAATAAAGAATTAAACAAGTCAAACAAATTCAAAATATTCAAATTGGTGAGAGGGAACCCGGTTTATTAACCGGGTTATTATCGGGTCTAACAATGACCACTACCCGATTTTTGTAAGAAGATCGTAACAGTGATCTCTACCGACTGAATGAGAAATTCTTCTATTCAATGATTTCTACCCAATGGTTTTGTTGTAAGCACCACCTCGATAAAAACTCATTACCATCAATTAATGACACAAGACTTATTAAGGTTTAATGATTTAATTTAATAAGGTTGTATAACTCATTTCTTTAGCTTATGGCAAAGAAAACTTATCCATTAAAAATAATCGTAAAAAATCTACTCTCACAAAGATTTTATGACTCATAATCATAAAATAACAGCTTGGACCTTGAATCTTGATCGTAATCGTCGAACTTCTTAGCGGGCTCAAACATATCCCTTTCAAAGAATTACATTATTCGAGTGCTTATAATAGATGTATACTTTATGTTTGAAAACGTGTTCACTTTGAATAAAACCAAAAAGTTAAATGATTTATCTTTTTGAACATGAATTTTTAAGACGCATATTAGCAACAATTGTGAACGATGTCATTATGTCAAAACTAACAAGTGAACAATTTACGAAAAAGGCAAACAACGGTAAATAATATTTTTTACTCTAATATAAAATGTTCCCTAAGAACTGTTTGTCATGTCCTATTAAAACTTATGAAATAGTATTAAAACACTAGTTTTACTTTTGGACTAAATTACTAGTACATATGGTTTGATAAAAATTATAATTTCAATTGAATAATTGTATAACTTTTTTCGAATGACATATGTTATTTTATACTAACTAAACACACACACTTCATTTAGTATATGATTTATGGTTTAGATATTTCATATATTTTTAGTTGTCCATACATATAGAATCCGGCTTCAATATTTACCATGTTTTTTGTTTACAACTTTAAGAAAACAGTAGCTTGTTATAAAAAAATAATAACTAAAAAGAGAAAAGAAAAACATAAAGTCAAATTTAAACTGTTCGCCAAACCATTGACAACAGACCACCAAACCGCATGCTGCTTTTGTTTACATTTAACCAAGAATCGTAGTTATCATTTCGGAACAAAACGCTATCGAAACCGGTCGAAGAGGACAGTGAGCAGCCTAGTTTTTCTACTGTGAATTACAACATTGACAGATGCTTATTAGATCATGTTAATCATGAATGATCCATAAAAATGTCTTATCTACTTAATATTACTAATTTAACCTCTGAAAAGCAAGTCATTATATCATAAATATACTAGAATAAATATATATAATAATGAAATAATTTTAGTAAAGAACATAAAATATGTGCCTATTTAAAATCTATAAAGTAGTTTAAATAATGTTTCGATTTTAATTTAACATGCTACAAGGGTGATGTTTTGAATAACAAATAAAATAAAAATATTAAATTTTTTTATAAGTTGAGGGGGAAGTAAAATTATTAGGAAGATATGTTTAGCATTACTCTTACTTTATTTGTAGATTACATAAATAACCTTCCAAATATTATATAATTTTAAAAAATTAAGTAAACAATCCTTTCAGAGTAAACTAACAAAAATATACCCACACTTTACAAGAAAAGAAAAGAAAAGTTAGACTTAGCGTCGGAGATTAAAAAGAACTTACAAAATACGACCTCAAAACTCGATTGACCATAGCAACAAAAGCTGATAATCATTACCAAATATATATAGCAATTATTGTAGACTTTGTATATATGAAACATGTTTCCGTCAAGTTGAAAATGTAACGTATTATAAAATAAGTGGATGCTTCGAAGGTTTGAAGATTAAAACCTTTACAAATACGAAACTCAAGATTCGATAAGCACCATTGCGATAAAACCGATCATCGTTACTAAATATTATGTATGTCCAAGCAAATATGATAGTATTTGTAAATATGAAATATGTCCCGATCAAGTTTAAAGGTTGTAATGTATTATAAAAATGAGTGGATGCCTTGAAGGTTTGAATTGCAAGTAATTGAAGGTGTTCAACTTGATATTTATAAGGCCAAGGCTCAGAGGTCCAAGGTTTAGGCTTAAGGTTCTCATGTTGGGTACTCTCTCTCACAATTCACACACATTCTCCTCTTGCATCAAAAGAATTTCAACTCTCGCAGTTTGCTTTGAAATTCAACTATAATTTTTATTTACCTAATCATGCATTTTATTTATCTCCTATAAATGATATTGAATCTATGATCGCTCTACGTAAACTTTTATCTACATAATTTGATATAACTAAAATGACAAGTTTAGTGTCATATGTTTATTCAATGAGCTCAAAGATAAATAATGTGAACTTTAACGATATAAGCAATGAAAATTCCAAATTTTCAAAAAAGTTTATCAGACAACACACTTACATAGATAACACAAACACTTGCTTATAGTATAATTGAAAAACATAACAGACGATCTCAAAGAAACCAGTATCGCAGCACACACGAAGACAACAACAGTAACTCGACGGTATTTCTACTCTTTTGGATCAAATTAAAGTTGATCATTAACGTCTATCTGGACGAAGTTCTCATCATGTTCCCCATTCAACTCTTGTTGTGGAACACTAACATCTATCGCAACAAACTGGTCATCCACATCCAAATCTTCTTCTTCCTCCTTGTCATCCTCGTAGTCGTCATCCTCGTACTCCTCCTCCTCATCGTCCTTCTCCTCCTCCTCATCGTCCTTCTCCTCCTCCTCATCGTCCTTCTCCTCCTCCTCATCGTCCTTCTCCTCCTCCTCCTCGTCCTTCTCCTCCTCCTCCTCGTTGTCCTCATAGTCCTCTTCCTCCTCGTGGCCACCATTATAAATGCATAATACTTCATGCACAGGAATGCTTCTAAGGGAGTCATATAACCACCGGAGAACTATCTTTAGCATTTTAAATAGCAAGTCATCCCATGGGGACATGCATAACATTAAAATGGAATTAGCAGTCCAAAAGTGTGGTGTTGACATGAAGATGAGACATAAGAAGCATATTGTCACCGAAACCGACACGTCTATTGCTTGAACATGGAGTAGAGTACTTGTTGGTAGTTGCAAGCGGACGGGAACTTTCATGGATACGAAAAGAAGGAATAAGATAAGTATGATGGCGGAAGTATAATGTGAGAAGAGGAGATAATATGCAAGAGGTAAGAAAAGAAATCGTGCATCTATGTCGAAATCCATCAATTTGGAAACTAACAAGATATATGATTGTGTGAAAATGGAGTGGAGAAGTTGATGTTAGTTCTTATAAGCTGATGGATAGAGAATGAATGTGGTGAGGCATTTGGATTCACTAATTGTGTATTTATAGTGAAGGCTTAAGGAGTCAAGGATTAGAGTGCATCGTTTAGATTCAAGGTTCAAGTTCAAGGTTCAAGAGAAGTAGGGTCGGGTGTGTCTCTCAAAGAGAGTTTCATTGATCCTAATATATTGTTTGTGTCCATTGCTCTAGACAATTGCGCTAGACGCTTTACACGTACATTTACTTTTTTGAAATTTGCTTCTTCATACATTCCTTAATATAATAGAGTTTTATGATGATTGTAGCAACAAAATTTACCTACGCTGTTGGAATTATGATCTTTTATTTAACACTATATATTTTTCAATTTTTAATGCTTTCGATAGGGCTAGCCGACTGAAGCAAGCTGGCTTCTTCTATAATGTAAAGTTCGAGATTGGCGAAAATTTGAACTGGTTAAACTTAACTTGTTTACTTTTAGTTTTGTTATTTTCACAAGAATTCGATATATATAATATAATTAAAACAGAAAAAAAAATTCAATTTGTTTATCTTTTCCTTGTTAGAATCATAATAATGTACAAATAAGAAAGATAGTTCATGAGATATGATTATATCTTACATTTTTATATTTGTTTTATTCATTAAAAATGTTAAAATAGTCATATGGTTTCGGTTTATTCAAATATTAGAATGATAGTTTTAATTTAAACAATCAAGTGAATGAGATAAAGAGCTAAGCTTACTTTTGCTCAGGCCCGACCTATTATTAGTCCAAGCAATTTCAATCAAGCTTTATTTAAGCAAACTTCGAACAAGCAGCGTATTTAAACATCATTAGCATAGTAACATTTGTTATCGGAATGTGCATTTTCTAAAAAATTTCATACTTGGGAACACCCGTAACAAAGTCAAGTAATAGATATCTTAGTTAATAGTTTTAACAAAAACCTTAGCAAAATGTGTAGAATATAATGATGTCGATGGGGTAAACTTGACGATTATTTATCATGTAGCCTTGAAAGGTCAAGATTCAAGGTTCAGGCTTAAAATGCAAGGCTAAAAACAAAAGGTGTATGGAAGGTGACAAGGGTTTCTCATTCACATTAATACAACGCAATCCATTTGCATCAAATAATTTTATCATATCTTTGATTTGAAATTAATTTTTTTAAGGTAATATTAAACGTATCATTTGTTTTTCTAATAAACTTTCTAGTATATAATGTTACATATATAATTAAATCCATCTTTACCACATGTTTACTATTATTTATATTTTGATATAACTTTAATTTTGTGAGTTTCATCCAACATGATATATATTTAGTCTGGATTACTTATATTTATATATTTTAAATTTTGACTTTTCATAGGTTATTTCCTTAATATATAAGAAACATGGTCTTTTATTTAACTCTGTATTTTTCGATTTCAACGTTTTTGTGTTATTATCAGAACGTAAGTTCTTTCATAATATTCACAGTTAGTAAAATTGATGTTCGAAATATATATTGTAACAATTGTAAGGTAGTATACATGACGACAAACGTATCATGAAAGTTGAGAGCATCTATATCTATAACCTACAATAAAAGAAGGTTTTTAGTACACGTGTTATTATTCTACTATATCAAACGACACGTGTTATCATTCTAGCAGATCAAAAAATTATTTTTCCGTCTTTCTCTCATAATAAATACGAAATTATAAAAATCAAACAATTTGATTTTCCTTTTTTTACTTTGTATTTCTTTTTCTCTCATATTAAATAATAATTATTTTAAATAAGTAAACTAAACTATCAATCTAAAATATAAATATTTTTATATTTTTTATAATTATTAATGCATACAAATTTATATGATTTCAGACATATTTTATTTTTAAATATAGAGTAACAATTTCTAATTGATTGTTTGTTATATTTTTAAGATATTCATTATATTTTTATTTTACCAATGGTTAATAACTTCTAAAAGATAAAATATTTATAAAACTAATGGTTTTAATATGTATTATTTATTTCACCTATGTAATAAAACCTAGTATTACAATATATATTGCATTTTTCACATAAAATTCATTCCACTTTAAAACTTTCACCTGAAGCTAACTACAGAATGTAGTAACTTCAACGAATTTTGTAGTAACACATTAAGAAAAACCAAAATAAACTGTTATAATATATGATGTCATATGGAAACATAGATCATTCTATTATTACCTGTCAATTGTTTTAATTTTTACAAACATATCTAACTACTAGAAAGGTAACTTTACCTCTGGATGGTTACAACCCCAAAATCAAAATAACATTGTATCTTATAGAGCTTGTACGATGTGAAATTGTTGAGTAGTTATAGTGAAGCTTTCAAGTGTCAACGTTTAAGGTTCTAATCCAAGGTGCAATGGAAGGCATAAGGTTTGGAAGGTGACAAGTGTGTCTCTGTGTTTGACTTAGAAATTTACTTTTAAATTTTTATTAAATATAATTTTATCTTTTGAATATTATTTTTCTAGAATACAGTGTGTCATATATTTGAATTTGTTATCCTGAATTTGTTAGTTTTTATTTATAGTAATGTGTGAACCTACGCTTTATCACGTGATATTAAAATTGTAACACTTGATTTTGATTACTTTTATAATAGTAATCAATTCATAGTTTTAGATAGAAATTACATCTACAACTCGGATTTTGAAAAAAAAATCATGTTATAACGTGATAAATTTAGCACATGTAACGGCAATTTTAAATTTTTTAAACCATCGTGTTTAAAAATTATACAAGGAGAAACTAACTTTGAGTACTTGTTTAGACTCTAAAATTAAATTTATATAATAAAATATATCAGAATAAATATGTTGTAACTATATATTCATCTTAAAAGTTGTAAGTATAAAAACAAAATATTTAAAAAACAAGAGTTAATTACATGAAAGGTTCATGTGATTAATCATGATTTCACTTTAGGTCTCTTATTTTAAGAAATTACAAGGTTAGTACAAACATTTGTCAAAACGTAACACAAAAGGTCTCTTGTTATTTTATTTTATTTTTGTCAAATGCTTGTAAAACGATCAAAATACATAACCTTGAGTATTAAAAAAATTATTAAATTTAATTTATTTTAAATATACCTATGTCCCAGACATTTAATATCCCGTTATTCAATGTATCGCATTTCCTTAACGTACACAACCCCATCACCACGCCCAACCACCTCCACCCATCGGTAAAGACCACAACCGCCACCTTACTGCCACCATATCCCCATCACCACCTTCTACCCTCTGTTGCCTCAATCGATCAACACCCCATCATCTCCACCTTCTACCCTTTATTTCCTCGAAATATTGGCAATTCAACAAGGTAATCATTTGAGAAGTGTGATGAGGGAATCGATTTTTGTTCCCGGTTGGAATCATTTTGCTCTAGCCAACAACCTTTGATTTCACACAAGCGCCCAATTTACTCCAAAGATTTCATGGTTAAAGAGTAGATTATGGGAAAGATGATGCTTGGAGAATTGGGTTGGTGGTTGATGAGAGTTAAAATCAAAAATCATATGTTAGTTTTTGAACTGTTCTTTGTTTTTGTGTTGTTTACAATTCTTGTGTTGTTTCTAGTTCTTGTGCTGCTTTCACTTCTTGTGAAGTTCAGGGACTGTTTGTGTTGTTTCATGTTTGTATAGGGGCTAAAGGTGTAAAACATTTGTTACAAGTTTGTTAGGTCAATTTATGTATAAATAGAGTTATAGAATAGGGGAATGAGATCTGATCTGAACAAAATTGAATGGGATTCATTTCTTGTAAATTCTCTTTGATTACTTTGTGATTACAAGTGTAACTTTTTCTTTAATTTTAATTCTTCTTTGGTGTATTGCTTATAATCGGTATCAAAGTCTGGTTTGGCTCAAGCTCTCAACGAATGTGATCGATTGAAGTCAGAAACATAGAAGATGGTGTCAACAAAGTTTGATCTGGAAAAGTTCGATGGTAAGAACGATTGTGGCTTATGAAGACTCAAAATGCGATCCCTGTTGGTTCACTAAGGTGTGGTGGATGCACTCACTGGAGAATCCAATCTACCAGTGAACTTGATGGTTAAAGAAAAGAAAGATGTCATGGAGAAAGCCCATAGTGCAGTGAACCTATCTCTAGGAGATCGTGTGTTACGAGAAGTGTCGAAAGAAACTACGGTGGCCAGAATTTGGTCGAAATTGGAGAGTTTGTATATGAAGAAGAGGTTGTATACATTTCATATGGGTGCTGGTAAGACCATGGAAGACCACAAAAATGAGTTTAACAAACTCATATTGGATCTTGAAAATATAGATGTGACTTCGGAAGATGAAGATCAGACCATAATCTTCTTGGCTTCTTTACCTGAATCATATGAGCATTTTGTTGATACATTGATGTATGGTAGAGAATCTCTGTCTATAGAAGAAGTTATTGTTGCCATGAATTCGAAAGAGTTGAAGAAACAAACATATGTTTAGCATGATTCGAATGATGGTCTGCATGTGAGAGGTAGAATAGAGTTTAGAAGTGGAATGTCAAAAAGGCATTCAAGATCTAAATCAAAGTTCAAAAGAAGATGCTATGTATGTGGATCTGAGAAGAACTTAAAGAAAGATTGTCCCGAGAAGAAAAAAAGAATGGTAATTCTTCTGCAAAGGGGTACAATAGCCATGTTTTAGAGTGTTCTTCAGAAGGGTATGAAAGTTCTAATGTACTGAATGTAACAGATCAAGGAAATCAAGGTGGGTGGATTCTTGATTCAGGATGTTCATTTCATATGACACCAGTTAAAGAGCATTTCAAAGATATCAAACTAGAAGACCATGGTGAGGTAAAGTTAGGAGATAATCGACCCTGTAAGATTCTTGGTATGGGAACTGTCACATTCAAGTTTAAGAATGGGAGTGAGATGGATGTGCATCATGTCAGGTACATTCCTAGTCTTACTACAAGTCTCATTTCTTTAGGAACTTTTGAGAAAGATAGATATATAGTCAGTCTCAAAATTAGAAAGAAAAAAGTGATAAAAGGGTCTCTAGTGTTGCTAACTGGTAATAGAAATGGGTAATAGTACATACTTGTCAGATGGTGATATGATCACTGGAAATGTGTCTGTTTCAATGACCAGTGAGGGTAGTGCTCTTCTCTTGCACAAGAGGTTTAGTCATCTTAGTGAACAAGGTCTAATTGAGCTCACTAAACAAAAGATCATTGATAATGTAAGAATGAATGACTTAGGGTTTTGTGAGACTTGTGTTCTGGTAAGAAGAAAAGCGTACAGTTTAGTAGAGGCAAGCATACTACCAAAGATATTCTTGATTATGTCCATTCAGACTTGTGGGGGCCTGCTAGAGTGAACACTATAGGTGAAACTAGGTACTTTCTATCCATAATAGATGATTACTCTAGAAGAGTTTGGGTTTATGTGATTAAACAGAAGACTGATGTGTTTTAGAAGTTTGTCGAATGGAAGACATTGGTCGAAACTTAGATTGGGAAGAAATTAAAAAGGCTCACAACAGATAATGGGTTGGAGTTTTATAATCAGGAGTTCAATGAGTTTTGTAAGAAGAGTGGAGTGGGTAGACATTTGACCATTCCAGGTACACCACAACAGAATGGTTTTGCTAAAAGAATGAACAGAACATTGTTAGAAAGGGTGAGATGTATGAGATTTCATGTTGGGTTGCCTATGGGGTGAAATTGTAGCCACAACAGCCTATTTGATAAATAGGTCCCCTTCTAGAGCTTTGGGTATGAAAACACCAATGAAGATGTCTACTGGGGAGAAACCTTATTATATTCATTTGAGGGTGGTTGGTTTTATGGATTATGCTCATATTAGTCAAGATAAGCTAGATTCAAGAGCTCAAAAGTGTATCTTTTTGGGCTATCCTCAAGGTATAAAAGACTATAGGTTATGGAGTTTGGATAACTGTAGTCCAAGAATTATAATCAATAGAAATGTTGAGAATCAAGCAGGTGTTTTGTATAAAGATGTTTTTGGGAATACAAGTACACATGTGACTGATAGGGATCAGAAGGTACTTATTGAGGTGGAGCAGGATAATGGTTCACCTATTGGTTCTCAAGGAGATGAAAAAGGTATTCCGGCTGAGTTTGTTGATACAACAGCTGAACATGACAGCATTTATGTGAAACAGCCTATTAGGTATATAAAGGCTGGAGAGGAAGATAAAGTGTGTCTCTTGAAAATGTCTTTAGATGGGTTAAAGCAGTCAGCTCATCAATGGTATAAGAGGTTTGATGAGTTTATGGTAACTCATGGGTTTACAAGAAGTATGTATGATAGTTGTGTTTGTTACAGAAAGTTGGGTGATGAAAACTTTATTTATCTACTCTAGTATGTTGATGACATGTTGGTGGCATGTAGAGATAAAGCAGATATGGTTGCTACTAAAGAGTGGGGATTAAACTGTAATGATTTTGCAAAAGAAGAAAACAATTGTATAATGAAAGGTTTTGTTGATGCTGATTATGCCAAAGATTTGGATAAGGAAATATGAACAACCGGTTATGTGTTTATAGTTCTTGGAAATTGTCACACCCCGACCAAAGCGGCGGAACATGCCGGAGCGCAACTAAGATTGTTCAAATGCACACGACACTATTAAAGTGACAATATTTAATCAACTCATTCATTTCATAACATGTTCTTACAAATACAAAAAAATAAATAGTTCTTAACTAATAACCTAACGGTTCAAAATAAAGTAACGTCTTTAAATCTTCAATCAACCGATAATCAAACCTGTAGCATTGCATAAAATATGTTTTGTCAACATGTATGTTGGTGAGCAATTCCATGACTTTATAAATATAATATAAGGCAAAAATTCACAACTCAAATATGTGAAGCCGTAAATAAAAGTGACAATTGAGGTATATCAATCATAAATAAATGAGGCTCCTTTCTAATTGATAAAACTACCATATTACAAGGAGGAGCGTATGATCATACTTATTGAGAATGAGGATGAGGCTAAACGATCAAAAGCAATAAACATGTAGCAATTAATCACATGAGGTATATAACATACAATTGGACAGTTATTCTAAGCAACACATAACCTAGTGGTTGTGGGTTGAGGATCTAGATGTTAAATCATTTTTTTTGGTTGAGTAAGTATGCTTGCTATCCCCAAAGTATAGAAGAGAAAACGGGGATGAAATTACTCACATGGAATAAAATGACGTTGATGAATAAATTTTGAATAAAATCCTCAAGTAAGCGAGTCCGACGGTTTTAACGTGCGTGTCCTAGATTGAAAGATCTTGAGTAAGTATTGAGTATTGAAGATGAAATATAAATGGTATAAAAGTTCATAAAAATAAGGCTTGGGTTTTCGGAAGTTTTAATTATATTTTACAAAGTGTGTTTAAATAACGTAATTATAAAATGAGTTTTACAAGAAAACGGGTCCTTGATGTTTAGTTTTACTCAACCATTGTTAAGTTTTATATATGGGAGTTGGTTTAGTGCTAGTATGCACGATCCCATTAATGTAAGCATCAAGGTCTGGCTTACACTCTCTTAAACCCGAGTTTGAGACTTTAATTGATAAAGAAATTCGCTTAAACCCGATATTAGTATAAAACCAAGTTTGGTTCCGTCATACCATAATATTATTAATACAAATAACATAAAGCGAAACATAAGTTAAAAAAATAGGAAAGATTTTTCTTTTGGCGTTTTGAACGGTGACTATCTCGTTAAGACGATAAGTTCGACTTTTACTCGGGTTTATTCTTACCCGAAACTTGGTTTGAGCTAATATTTGTTCTAACACTTCCAAAATCTTAAGTAATATGAGTAATATAAATTAAAACATAACTAAAAAGATAGGTTGAACTTTTGGTGGTTTGAACATTGACTAACTCGTTAAAACGGGTGTTTGGTTTTACTCGGTTTTTACCCGAAACTTGGGTTCAAGCCAAGATTTGTTCTGCACCTCCATATCAACCATATAATAACTAAAATATCAAGAAAAACTCAGATCTAAAGTGTTTGATGTAACATGGTCACTTAAAAGTTATTTAAAGTGCTTAAACGAGCGTTCGGTTTGGTTCGGTCTTTGACTCGGTATGAACCCGAGGATGGTTACACATGTCCAAAACCAAGGAACTAAAAATAAGGTAAAACTTCCAGATCTAAACTCAAACAAGAAAGTTAATCGAGTAAACTTCCCGAAAACAACCCAAACGGGTCTAAAATGCATAAATATGAGTTTGAATGCCCACAAGACTTAAATAAAGATGAAAATGGTTTTGTGAACATAAAATAACTTAGAAAAACTGAAAATAACAAAAATTACATACCCGAAATGATTTGAAATGCAAGATTCGGTTCCGTTGACTTTTTAAAGTCAAACTTAAGCAAAACTAGCTAGAACAACTTACAAGATCAAAACTTTTGGAGAAGAAGATGAAAATGTGCAGGTGAAATGGTTGAGAATGAGTGGTATTTATAGGGAAAGATTAGGTTTTGAGGAAATGGGTAATGCGTTTGTCCGGTGGGTAAAAGGGTGCACTTTGATTCTTTTATTTAAAATAAATTTTAATTTAAATAAATTATGATCAGGTATCTACATGTTTGGAGGGTTCTAGAATAGTTATGGTTAGGTCTTGGTTGGTTTGGATGGTTAAAATACAAGGCCGGGCCTTAAACGAACCGAAAACGTAAAAAAAACTGATTTTGCTGAAACGAACTGTGGGTCACGCCACGACAAGTATGAAACATGATTACAACATAAAATCCATCATTTTATTAATATTCAAAGATCCGAAGACCAAAACGAGTCGGGTTTACAATACAGGATAACAAATACAAAGCTAGTCGAAAATGACGAATGTCACAGAAATGTTGTTAGATGGAAATCTCAACTGCAACATGTAGTACCTCTCTCAACAACTGAGGTAGATTATATGGCTCTTACTGAATCGATGAAAGAAGGACTTTGATTAAAAGCTCTGGTTCTAGAGTTGGGTGTGAAGTTATCACATTGTGTGATTTATTATGATAATTCAGAAGCTGTATAGTTGTCAAAGAACAGTGTGTTTCATGAAATAACAAAGCATATCAATGTAAGGTTACATTTTATAAGAGATGTGATATGTTCTAAGCAGTTGGAAATGGAACAAATTCGTATAGATAAGAACCTGACAGATATGTTGACCAAGAGTTTGTCTGGTGAGAAGTTTTATTACTGTATTGGTAAGCTTGGGATTGGTTGATGATTTGATGACTTTAAAGGTGGATATTGATGAGAGTTAAATTCAAAAATCATATGTTATTTTTTGTACTGTTTTTCGTTTTTGCGTTGTTTACAGTTCTTGTGCTATTTCCAGTTCTTGTGCTGCTTTCACTTCTTGTAAAGTTCAGGGACTATTTGTGTTGTTTTTTTGTATAGGGGTTAACGGTGTAAAATGTGTTACAAGTTTGTTAGGTCAATTTGGGTATAAATAGAGTTGTAGAAGAGGGGAATGAGATATGATCTAAATAAAATTGAATAAGATTCATTTCTTCTTGTAAATTCTCTTTGATTACTTTGTGATTACAAGTGTTTTCTTCTTTGATTTCAATTCTTCTTTGGTGTATTGCTTACAGTGGTGCTTGTGATGGTGTTGTCGGTTGCAAGTGAGGCGGTGGTCGTCGGTAGCAACCACAATGTAGTGGCGTAGGTGCGGTGCTGTTGGCTAGAACGGGGAAGACAACTTGGAGGGATTTTTTAATATATAATTTTAATATATATTTTAAAACAGTATAGATAAATATACTTTTATATTTAGTTTCAAATTTTAAATGAGAGGTATTTAAGTCACTTTACGTTCATTTAATAGAATAGTTAACCCTTCATCTATGTCAGGGACCTTGTGTTACGTTTGTACATACCTATGGACCAATCTTATAATTTCTTAAATTTACGGACTAAAATTGAATTCAATACTAAAGCCTTTCACGTAATTAACTCAAAAAAAACTTATAAAGATTAATGAAGTTAAAAATGTAAAAATATATGTTGTTAACATGAATATAGTATCTAAAATGGATATTGGTTCAAATGAAAAAATGTTTTAAATTAACTGTAAAAAGAAATGTTAACCATCAATTACCTTAATCAACGATTGAAATCAAATTATAAAACAATTCTTAAATAATATTTTAGACATGACATTTTTGTTAACTTTTTTTTAACCCACTCAAGTTTTTTTAAACTTCCAAAACTTTTATATACAACTTTATTTTTTATATAAAAATTACAATATAAAAACGATTGTTTTTTAGCTTTAAAAAAAGTACAGTATCATATGATAAAAAAATATAAAAAAACTTTTCTTTTTCAGCCCACATGTTTTCTTTTTATCATTGTTTTTTACTATAGTTCATTATTCGTTTTTGTTTGTTATTGTGTTTCTAAACACCATAGTGTTTTCTAAAATGGTGAAACTAAAAAAACATAATGGTAAAATAACATTGTTGTGTACATATTATATGTAGAAAAACACAGTACTAAGGTAACAACTAGTTAAAATAATATATTAATAACAATAATAGATATTAAAAATAAAACATAAATGTCTTATTAAGTTTCTTATGCTCTTCAATGTGTTTTCTTAATGGTAGACTTTTGATTGTAAAACATATTAGTGAATTAAAACATCGTATGAGTTTTGAAAATATATTAGTGAAATTACATAACGGTAGACTATTGATTGTAAAATATAATAAAAAATAATAATAAATATATAATATATAAAAGAGTAAATTGCATAGATCGTCCCTGTTGTTTAACTCAAATTATGGATATGGTCCCTAAAATCTAAAATTTACGGATATAGTCCCGATCAATTACTTGGTTCCCTTTTCTTTCAAGTATGTCTACCATTTGACCATTTCCACTTGTTCCTTCTCCAGAGGAAGACTCTCTCAGTGGGTGGCGATACCGGTAGAGTTGCGCGACAGAGCCGGACACAACAGTGGTTTCGGCTGTTGTGCCACCGAGACAAAAATCTATAAAAATGAAGACAGATATAGAATTGAGGAAGACAATGGTGTCTTAAGGTTGGTGGTCTATCGAGGTCAATTTTTTAGGGTTTATATGTAATTCGATGGAATCCAAGAGCCACCGCCTCTGCCACACTGCAGCTCTCTTCTCCCCTTCTGATTACTCTTTTCTTTTGATGCCATTCTATTATATTAAAACTTTGATTTACAATTTTGTGGTGTCTATATAACCAAACCCTTAAATTTATATGGGCTTTGACTATCTAAAGTCAATGATACAATATTAACTTTGAATTAATGACATTGGCAGGACTCTCTTGATAGCCTATTTGATACATATGTGTTCGGGGTGTTGTTTCCTGAGCCACAAATGAGAGCCAACCTAGAGGTGAGCACTATCCGGTTCACATTATTATACAGGAAAGAAGTACCATTTTAAATGAGTTTTTGGGGTGATAGTTAACATAGGCATATTTTAATTTTCACAACGTTACTTTGTACATTAAGTTTAATTTATTTATTCGCTTTTAGAGTGATCGCAGACTTAAGTCGGCCCTTTTTGATTGATCATTTGATCCTTTTGTTGTGTGTTCTGCTATTATAGTTTCCTATCTTTTGAAGTACATAAGAAGAAGCCTCCGATCATAAAAGGGTGAAAGCAATTATATTTTATTTCTCAACCTTTTTCTCATTGTTTTTGTTTTTATTTATAGTGTTATGCTGGTCATTGTTGTTCTTTTGTTCACCCGAGAAAGTGACAAAATAGGCTTTGATGGAGCAGGACAAGAAAATAGAAAATAAAATTCTATAACTAATCAAAACTATGGATCACTTTAAACGAGCAAAGAGGGAAGATGTGACAGCTTTGATCGAAGTTGTACTCCAGAAGTGTTTAAAGATAAGAGAGCGAGATTAAGAGGTAAAGATTGTACCTTCTCGGGACCGAAAAATAAAGGCTTACTAGGTTGCTTGTGGAAGAAGAAGCTTGCACACGTCAAGGTTGAAATATATCTTTTCGTTCACGAAATTGTATTACAACCAATTCAATGATATCACCGCACGAAAGTAGAGTCCAGCACCTCTCGAAGAAACGGATGACAATAAACTAAATGGAAGGCTCAACATAACCTTTTTTGCAACTATCTCAATATGCAAGCCCATGACTTTTGGTTACACTTTTTAGAAGAAAATTATGCAAGCCAACATTTTTTTTTATCTACAAGAGAAATCCAATCTTTTGTAGTTAGATCAATATGTATTTAAGAGTCAAAACTAAGAAATCCAAATCTTATTTATCTAAAAAAGACATAAAATACAATGAAAAAAATAAACAGAGAACGCGCAACGCGCGGTCGAAACCTCCTAGTTTATATCATATTCAATAGTTTCTCACTTGTATCATTTAAGTTTTGTTTTATTGCTAACTAAATGTGGTGAATGAATAGGGATGTTTATGCAATCTTATCACAGATGAGAGAGAGAGAGAGAGACTTGTTGATGTTATTTTGTTGAACAAAGTGAACTAAATTGAAATATTAAATATGAATACGAAACTTCTTGGAATCCCTCTTCATCACAAGCACAAGCATTCAAGCAAAGCAACTTTATTATAATCAAGACTAGAGACAGACATACTTGTCAACATTATATTATAATCAGTAGCAAATTTAGATATGAGTTTTTCGGATGAACTCCTTGAGATGAATTTAGGCCGGAGCCAGTTGGAAGAATCTGAAAACCCTCCCTTAATGTCATCTGAATGTAGAGGTAAAACCTCTTTTTGATGAATTTTGATAATAATTCCATCTGTCTATTTTCACTTTCGATCTCCTTTTTCTTTCAAATAGATTTAGGCTGCCCTGAATCTCCTGAGCAGAGCAACTTCGAAGGATCTCAGAGTAAATCATCTTCATCATCAGATGATTCTGATATGAATCTTTCTGAACTCCGAAAAGACTTTCCAAACCCTCCTCAGCTGATGCCATCTACATCAGATATGAGTTTTTTGAAGCCTTGGGTTTAATTTAGATCGGAGCCAGTTGGAAGGATCTGAAAAGCCTCCCTTAATGCCATCTGAATGTAGAGGTAAAACCTCTTTTTGATGAATTTTGATAATAATTCCATCTGTCTATTTTCACTTAATTTCCATCAGAATTTTGATAGATTTGGGCTGTCCTGAATCTCCTGAGCAGAACATATCCGACGGATCTCATAGTAAATCATCTTCATCTTCAGATGATTTTGATATGAATCTTTTTGAATTCCTTGAAGCCTTTCCAAACCCTCCTCAGTTGATGCGATCTACATCTGAAACTGGACATCAATGGGTCTTTTGTAGCCGATCCGAAAGTAATTCATCTTCAGGTCATTATAATTATTCCTTCAATCCGAAAATATAAATGTAAATATAATATTATATAACCCATTAATTAATGTACGCAGTTGATGTTGGCGCTCCTATGAATACCATTCACGACAAGATCATATCTGCATTTTCTAATATAACTTTTAGATGGTGCAAGTATCTTCTACAGTTCTGGACACCTGTAAGAATCGATGGTAGACTGCTACTTTCAAATTCCGGTCAACCATTTGCCCTCACTCATCTCCACAAGGATTTAGTCAAATATATGCTAGATTCTGACCACAAGTGCAAATATAATATCGATTTGAATAATGAACTTCAAATTGAAGGGGACCCCATGATCAAAAGTAGTGGTGGACCCGCCACTGCATTCCTCAATCGTTTTCCTTGTACCATTATTCCATTAGATGATGACACCACAAGGAAGCTTTCTCTCATGCTTCCTGTTTGTTTCCCTTCTCAAAGCTCTTGTCTTGGTGTTCTCCAGCTTACTATCTACTATACAAGACTTTATATAGGGAATTATCTTTTATATGTTATCCAGAAAATAAAGGTATGTGTTTGGAGATTCTATTGCTTTTTTTCAAAAGTTCAAACCTTATCGTAGGAATTGCCTTTTCAATATTTGTAATTTTACATCAAAATCAAGATGTGAAGTGAATGATATACTCAGTAAATTAAGATTGTATTTACATAAGAGAAATTAGTTGAATTTGACTATGATATTGTATTTTGAAGCTCCATTTGTTGCTCTAACACATATAATCAATCTACTTTGCTGCTTCTCTTTGTAGGATGCTGGTCTGGATATCTGTAATGTACAAGAACAAATACCATACAAGGTAATTAGTCTTCCAAATTAAAAAGAGATGATTTATAACGTGATCGTTTATGCTTCATAGTGAATTGCTACTAGTTAGAGCAAGGATAACTTAAACCTTCCTTTAACTAGTTACATCATATAAAATTGTGTTTTTTTATTAGCATTGAAAGTAATGATCTCTCTTAGATCTAGTTCTTTGACTTTCTGGTAGATAAATGATGTTTGTAAAGGCTTTACAATTGTAAAACAGACTATAAACGGCCTCAGACCTTCTAAGGACGAGATTGAACATGCGTTACAGATTGTTTGTGGATCGCATAACCTAATTCTAGCTCAAGTTTGGATCGGTGTTAAGGATAAAACTCATGTGTCCTTATCGTCTTATTTAGAGGACACTCAAAATGTATTTGGGCTAAGATTTACGGGTTATCTACTTAATGAAGATGAGGACGAAACACTTGAGATCTACAACAGTTTGTGTGATGTAATGCCTCGGAGATGCACGGAGAAATATGCTCTAAAGACGCTTCAAGATTTTAAATCACGCTATATTTCTACGCTCGATGATGATGTGCTATTAAGTAGTGAAGAGCTCGACTTTACGGCTTCTTCTCTTGTGATATGCTTGAGGAGTAATGGCACCGGTGATATTGATTATGCATTTGAATTCATATGGCGAAAACGTTCAAACTATGTTATCTTGCTGGAGGGACTACTCTTAACATTAAAAAGGTATTTGCCAAGTTTCAAGTCTGCTTCTGGTGCAGAAGTAGGTGACGAATTGGATGTTATTGAAGTTGAATGTTCAACATACAATCAAATTCGTACTCTTGGTAAGCCAAAATACAAAGAAATTTGTAATTTCAAGATATTTCAAGGAAATCAACCAACAGTTGTGGACCACATAGCACCTTCCGAGAAGACAACTCTAGAAGTATTACCTCCCGAAGACACTTAGAAAGAATTAGATGTTATAGGTGTTGAGAGTCAAACAAGGGGTGAAACTAGTGATATCAAGGTGGTTCAAGGAGAAAGATTATCATTAAGTTGTAAATCAATGGATGAAGGAAAGAAACCATTGGTGAAATGCAAGACGGTTGAAATATTATTAACACGACAAGACGTTGAGAAACATTTTGATAAAACCATGAAAGAAGCTGCAAAATGCCTTGAAGGTAATGATAATCTTCTATTTTTAAGATCACTTCTTATTTTACGATATCTTGATAGAGATGCAATCGAGCCCTTCGATTATATGCCTTAAAAGTTTTAATACCAAACATTTATTTTACTACACTTTTATATCTAAACATTTAAGAAATATTCTTTCTTGATTTTGTGCTATAGTTTCTGAATCTACGTTGAAACGCAAGTTGAGAAAACTTGGGATCGAAGAATGGCCACGAACAAAATCACTGAAGAGAAACAAAAAAGATTTGTCAATTACTCAAATCAACACAAATGAAGAAGTTAATGGAGCCATTCAAGAGCCATCAACAGTGACCATAAAAGCAGAGTATGAAGGTAGGATGATCAAATGGTGTCTTCTTATTTCACAAGCAACCTTTGAAACAGTTGTGAAAGAAATTGGTGTCAAGTTCAAGTTGAATTTAGGGACTTATAATCTCAAGTACCTTGATGAAGATGGAGACTGGATATCGTTAAGATCCGATGAAGATATGAGTGATTGTATCAAAAGTTCAAGAACATCAGATAGAATTCTAGTTCGACTACGTGTGAAAGCATCAACCTAGTAATGAGTCACATATGAAGTTCTATATTCTGTAATTTATGTTTCAAAAACACTGAATTGGTGACTACCCGATATCAGATAGTTAAAATTTTATAGCAAATTGCAGTCAAAGATCTCTAACCTGTTTAATATGATTATGTAAAAAATTGCACAGTAAGCTTCATCTTTGCTGATTCACACATAACAAATACAGCTTCTCAGGGACTAAATATTGCCTACTTAAATGTTTTTTGCAGATTCATAACAAATACAGTAAGCTTCATCTTTGCTGATTCACCATGGATAATAAAAAAACCTACTAAATGAGGCTCAACTTAAATGTTTTAATAACATAGTTCCTGAATTGTTGCGTAACTAAAAAAGAATTTAAATTACATATATAATACTGAAATAATTAAGTTAACAAATTTTTTTTCGAAAAACCTATAATTAGCTTTCCAAAAGCACATCAAATTGCATTCACCATTGCAAAATCTCAACCAATTTTCTACAAAATTTCACTAAAGCATATTATGGTTTCACAGATAAAGATGAAACATGTGAGAACAATTTGAAGACTAATCGCGTGAAACAAACACCTAAATAACTTGCTTGACAGCGGTTAGAGAAGAAGTTTATCACCGACAGCCATGATCTTCATCTGTTGTTAAGTTTAACACAACTACTGCCACCACTGTCGGCACCGGTATGCTCGATCTCCATCTGTTGCATGCTTCGAACTCCCACCGAGTGCCTCAATTGTCACTAACCGGAGCACCTCCCTTGATCACCATCGCTTCATCGTATGTACCTTGTGAGGACCTTTTGCAAATTATCAAAACTATAGTGGTCAATTTATAAATCAATAATATACTCCGGTAGTTGTCAACATAACATTTTAATATACAGTATAATTATAAATCGATAAAAGCAAAATATAAGAGGAGTATTTGTATATTTATGAGTGTGTTACGTATAATATATGGAAGGGTTGTAGGTGTTTGTTAGTTGAGTTATTTATATTGTATGGAATGATCGTGAGTTGAAAAGAAAAAAATATATTATTGTTCATATGCATATTTAGTAAGACATTGTTCATCACTATTATTTTTTATTATTTTTTTGAAAATGTTGTGATTTTAAGAAAAATAAAATGTTTTGATAAAGATATAAAAATATTATATAATTAAAAAACTAGTAATTTTTAATATAATTATAAGAATAATGATAATGAACCAAGTGTAAATGCTCTAATACATATATAGGGAAATCTCAATATATATAGAGAGAGTAACAATCAACGATGACTACAACAAAAGTCACCAATAACGACGATAGTCGGCGGCGACAAGCCAAGGGTAGGCGGAGAAATACGGTAAAAGTAATCATCATTCTGTTGATTATATCTTAAAACATAGATCAAATCATGAACCCTAATCATATTGATTCAATCTCAAAAATAAAACTAAACATCAACACATTAAAACTTACTTGTAGGAATAAAGATCTTTGACGAGGAGGATGATGCCATGATCGATTGATGCGTTCCCGTTATGATGTGTAGACAGATCGATGGATGATCTTAGAAAGAAAAGTTATTGGTGTTTTTTGTTATTTTCATACTCCTCTATGTATAACATATAAGAGGAAATTATAATTATAATTAAAGGGTATTTTCATCTAATAACCCTCTCTTACTATTAGAGACTAATTATATTATTTGATGAAAATTATTTAAATGATTCGTGGGCCACATATTAGGGGTTATTACTAACATTTTCTCACTTGGTCGATTGAGCATTTGTGATGAGTATAAATAAGTTTGGTCAAGTTAAACATTCATCAAGTTTCAAATTAAAACTTATAGCATATAGTTAGTCATTTGAACTAAAGTTAATTGAAGACACCCGAAATTCATACTAAAGTCTTAATATAAAACAAAAAACATAAAACCAAAACAACTAAAATAAACACTTAATGTACAATATTCATTTGTACAAATTTATCTATAGATCATTAAGCGTGCATATAAGAGTTATTATAGGGACAAAATAAATATTTGAGGAAATCACATTATCATTAATTCACACTTGTTATGCTATTATGTAGGGTCTTCAATAAAGCTCATTCTTGTTACGAGTTCTTGAAAAGTTTTGGTGGTAAACCTTTAGTTATTGGATCCGCAAACATATTTTGTGTGCTAATGTTCTCGATATAAAAATTATTTTCCTCTACTCGTTCTCGTACGAACAAATATTTTGTACCGAGATATATACCAGCTCTACTCGAAACTGTTACTATTCGAGAAACATATTGAGTTGTCACAATAAATTTTCAACGATCGTGATACGAAGTTCAACAATTTTGAGTCAGGTAATGAGATTTCTTAACAACTCCATGACAAGTTGCATTATAAACCACTACGTATTCTGCCATCATTATTGAAGTTGTCGTCCACTGCTCCTTATGACTCCTCCATGAAATAATTCTGTCTGCTAACATAAAGATATACCCCGAATTGAGCATACATTAAACTTCTCATCACTGAAGCATAAGATATCAATTTCATCTTCTTTTTCTTATCCTCTATTTTTAGACATTGAAATAAATTCAAAACATCTCCTTTAACTACTAGAGCAACTGAGGGAGAGCAATATTACATGTTACAACTTGTAAGGACACGTTCAATGTATGCATTTTGAGACAATCCTAATATCCCATTAGCTCGATGTCGGTGTATTTGATGCTTATTACATAAAATGCTTCTCCGACATCTTTCATGTCAAAATTATGCGAAAGTAATCGCTTTGACTCATGCATCAAATTTAGACTGTTACTTGCCAATAGAATGTCATCTACGTAAAGAACAAATAAAAAAAAAAATTTGCTCCCACTCATTTGAGGTAGTTGCAATGATCCACCTGATTTTTATGGATCTTATTTTCACAATGTCGAGAGAGACTTGTAAGTAGTAGTGATTCATCAATACCATCATATTAATTTCAATGTCAATAAGTAAATACCACCTACATTTCGCATCAGGATTTCAACAATTTTGTTAGAGTTTGGCGAATAAGAACGCATCAACAACCCCACTTCATTAATCAACAATGTATCAACATTTTGATCAAAAGTTAGTATCAACCTTACGTTGCTAAATTACTTCTAAAAAGTTACCCATATTAAAAATTGGAAGTGTTGTAGTTTGAAAAGAAGCACTCATGCTTTCCTCTACCTTATGCTTATGCTTTCTTTTCTATGTATGCCTCCAGGAATGGATCCAACTTCGTGTAATATTTATGTAACATGTGCAATATAGTGATTTCAAAAGATTACTATAACTACACAAGTGTTTAACATACAAATGAGTAACAAAGTAAATACCTGGAAATCATATAATGTAACGCCCGGAAATTTCCTTTGAAGTCGATGAAAGAAGAAAAAGAAATAAAGTCCAAAGTTGAGGGACCAAACTCGCCAACGAGAGAAAATTCTGTTGATACATGTGTACCTTGATTCTGATCTTAATGTAATATGCCTTTATTGTCTTACACTTATGTAATAGTTGGATACTTAATGAAATGCAAATGTTTGGTTGTGTTTATAATGTTTAATATTTCATTAATGAAGTGTTTATCACATATTGACTTGATTACATAGGTTTGTGGTTATTTGAATTAATATAAAGTGTGAAGTCGGCTTGATCGGTAAACATCCGAGCATGTTCTTGACGGAAGGATAAACAACCAAAACCAAAAGTCAAATCAACAACACGAACTATCAAATATTGGTTTCATTGATAAAACCTAACGATTACAAGCTTGTTACAACATACGAATCAAAACTCTTGGCAAGGGGAAGATCGAGCATGATCTCCCCTCTTATCCGGCAGCCCTAGGCTCCGGGCAGACTTCCTCTCCAAATCCTTATCTCTCTACACATTGAAACTAGTATATATAGGCCTTGGCCCATATTAGATGCGACTGGGCCCATTCGTGCGATTGGACCATGCGTATGGTTCAATCGTACGACTGGACTATGCGTATGGTTCAATCGTACGACTGGACCATGCGTATGGTTCAATCGTACGACTGGACCATACGTATGGTTCAATCGTACGACTGGACCATGCGTATGGTTCAATCGTACGACTGGACCATGCGTATGGTTCAATCGTACGACTGGACCATGCGTATGGTTCAATCGTACGACTGGACCATGCGTATGGTTCAGTCCTACGAATGTCCCAATCGCATCTCTCAGTCGCACAACTGGTCCATTAGCATGGCTCAGTCGTATGACTGAGTCTCATTTGCATATGCTCCTGCGAATGACCCAGTTTCATGTGTTTCAACATATCAGGTGTATTACATTAAGCCTAGACTATTCTCAAAACGACGAGCACACTATATATGACTATGTATGCTCCAACAAATTCCCCCTTGGACGTTGCTTGCGAATAGTAGATAAAACCTCTTACAATCTTCAGTCAATCTTTGCTCTGGTTGCCAATAGAATCAAACGAAAACCATATTAGCCAACGTTGCCGATTCGTCAGGTTGCTACAATATCCCTGAAAATGAATTTAGGCACAATAGCTTTCGTTTACTTTGTAGAACACCATCATAGTAGCAAGATTCCCCATATGACTGATTTTTCTAGATAATGACATGAACAGTTTTCTATTGATTCAATCTTCACATAGGTTAACCTGATTAACATTAACACCTGCAGAAATTCCCCCTCACATTCAGCATATCCCAACATATAAACGTTGTGCTCTCTCAGCGTCTTCATACGGTGTATTGGGCAAAAGGTTGAAGGTTCCAATCCATAGCTGACAATATCAAACAGATCAGCATGCACGTAGATTCATCATCAGAAACCTGCTCACATCATCACTTTCTGATTGCATCTTCAATTTCTCTATACTTGGATTCCCCCTAAGAATGAGAATCCTCTCTGTGCGGATAAGTATAACTTGATTGGCCCATATATAGTCAGATGCTCCTGACTACCCCACAAAATCAGCACCGACTGCTGACATCTTCTTTTCTCTCCTTCGTGTTCCAAAAACATTCACCTATTCTGGAAGTCCAACAAATCATGGGGTATCCACCGAACTTATTTGACAAAAGAACCTCAGGGTGAATGTGCTTTGCTCATTCTCAAATCTGTGCAAAAGGTAGTTCTAGACCTTTTTTTGTTTTTTTTTGGTTTGGAACACCGTTCATCCGTATGACGTGGAGGACAAATATCACATTCATGTGAATGGATGATACGAATGATATATTTATGATACTGGTCATAAGACTAGTACAGTAGCATGACTAGTCATAAGACTGGTCCAATAGCATGACTGGACATAAGACTGGTCCAGTAGCATGACTGGTCCAGTAGCATGGCTGGTCATAAGACTGGTCCAGTAGCATGGTCCAGTCGTACGAATGGTCCATTAGCATGGTCCAGTCGCACGAATGGTCCATTAGCATGGTCCAGTCACACGAATGGTCCATTAGCATGGTCCAGTCGCCTGAATGGTCCATTAGCATGGTCCAGTCGCACGAATGGTCCATTAGCATGGTCCAGTCGCCCGAATGGTCCATTAGTATGGTCTAGTCGCCCGAATGGTCCATTAGCATGGCCCAGTCGTATGAACGGGTCTGCACGCAGATTTTCAGATCTGCAGCCGCCAGGGCTGCCCAAAACCCTAATCTTACAAATTTTACATGAAATGAACCAATATAGACATCATAAGATTTACAGGGGTGATTGGAACATGGTTTCGAGTTCGATTTTAACATAGAAACAACACACGTAACAAGATCTGAGCAAAACACGAAGAACACGAAGTGGGTTTAATGTCAAGATCTGAAATTAGATCCAGAAATCAAGAGCTCGGGTTGCTAGAATGATTGTTAGATCATTCCAGCAGTAACCAGCTCTGATACCAATTGTGAAGTCGGCTTGATCGGTAAACATCCGAGCATGTTCTTGACGGAAGGATAAACAACCAAAACCAAAAGTCAAATCAACAACACGAACTATCAAATATTGGTTTCATTGATAAAACCTAACGATTACAAGCTCGTTACAACATAAGAATCAAGACTCTTGGCAAGGGGAAGATCGAGCATGATCTCCCCTTTTATCCGGCAGCCCTAGGCTCCGGGCTGACTTTCTCTCCAAATCCTTATCTCTCTACACATTGAAACTTGTATATATAGGCCTCGGCCCATATTAGATGCGACTGGGCCCATTCGTGCGATTGGACCATGCGTATGGTCAATCGTACGACTGGACCATGCGTATGGTTCAATCGTACGACTGGACCATGCGTATGGTTCAATTGTACGACTGGACCATACTTATGGTTCAGTCTTACGAATGTCCCAATCGTATCTCTCAGTCGCACGGCTGGTCCATTAGCATGGCTCAGTCGTACGACTGAGTCTCATTCGCATATGCTCCTGCGAATGACCCAGTTTCATGTGTTTACAACATATCAAGTGTATTACATTAAGCCTAGACTATTCGACAAGCGACGACCACACTATATATGACTATATATGCTCCAACATAAATAATGTTATGACAATTAATACATTCAAACTTAATAACGTGAAGTTATCATGCGAATGGCCCATGCTAATGGACCATACGCATGAACAACTTCATACGAATAACTCAGTCACACGACTGAACCAGGAGACTGGATCCGTCGTATGACTATAACATGAGATTGACTCAGTCGCACGACTGAATACTCAGTCATGCGAATGGATCAACCGCATGGCTCAATCGCACGAATGAACCATGCTGATGGTTTAGTCGCCCGAATGAGCAACCCTAACTTATAAATACCACCCAATTCATGAAAAAACATAAGCATTCAATCCACTTCGACTCCAGACGTACCCTAACCGTCTAGAAGCCTCTAAGTTCGTACTCAAAGTTCATAGAACGCTGTAGATCGATCTCTAATCGATTCTTGACGTTAGATTCAATATATTATTGTTTCTACGTGCGTTCTAATTGATTGGATCGCTAATCAAGTAGGATATCACACTATTTGGTTTGGTTTAACACGTTAATCAGTTGGTATTTCGTTAGAATACCAGATCCTAACAAGTGGTATCAGAGCCTTGGCTCTTGATTACGTGTTGATTCAATAGTTTTGACACAAAAATTGTGTTTTGCATAAAAAACGCAATCTTTTTGTGTCTAACGGAGTCTTAGACGTTTCATGATCTAAAAGTTTAGTTTTTCCGGCATATGGCTATTAGGGTTTGATAAAATTCGAGTTATTACGGACAAAACAAGTTTAACCTATGAATTATCAAACTTCAGCAAGCTCAGTCGCATGATTGGACCAATCGCACGACTGAGTTCATTCGCCCTCTCCAACCGCACGATTGGACTCATTCGTACCTTCATTCGTACGACTGAGAACTTCATTCGGACTGTTCAATCACATTAGTTCATTCGAACAACTGACTCATCTGCATTTGTTCAGTCGCACGATTGAACCATCCACATTTGTTCAATTGCACGAATAAGCCCAATCGCATACCTTCATTCGCATACATTAGCAGTTTGTTAAACAGTAAAGTTAAGTGAATTAGAGGACCAGTTTTCAGCATATACAACAAGTAGAGATACACGTATTCAGAATCTACTGCTATTGGAGAACGAAGTGGGTGTTCACAATAAACCCCCAAAGCTTGTTACGTTAGACGACTACCCACAATGGAAGCAACGTTTCAAAATCTACTTAAATGGTGTAGATACAAATTTGTGGGAGGCCATCGAGTCGGGGTATAGCGTGCCAGTAGGAGCCGACGGAGTCAAACTTACTCTAAGTGGCATGTCGGATGCTCAGAAGGTAAAACACAACGCTGAGAAGAAAGTTTATGCTTTGCTTACTCAGTCTATTCCGAAGGATATATTCCATCAGTATTCAGAGTATATTCAAGCAAAGAAACTTTGGGATGCGTTAGAGAAGAGGTATGACGGAAATGCCTCACTAAAGGCCATCAAGGCAAAAGCTTTGAAGAAGGAGTTTGACAACTTCTATTCTATGGGAAAAGAAGGCCTTGATGATGTGATTGATAGATTCTACCACTTGATGAGTGAGATGCACACTCATGGAGTTGTTACATCGATGGAGGATAAGGTTTCCAACTTTGCCAATGGATTACCAGAAAAATGGGCTTCATTTGTTTCTAATCTCAGATAAAATGGAATGCTCTCGAAGTTAGATATAAATGACTTCATTCTGAAACTGAGAGAAGAGGAACTTAGGATGAAGTATCGAGCCCAAAAGGCTAACTACGATCAGAATCCTGCACTCTACAATGCAACTCCTTCAGTCAAGACATCTGGAGCACCATTGCAAACTGCGTTCATCTCAAGCGCAGCAGTTCCAGCACAACCTTCAACTTCAGGATCCGAAATGTCAGGGTTGTCTAGCACCCAATATATGATACCTGAAGCTAATGCAGCAAAACTAAAAACCGACAACTTCAGGAATGTGACTGTGGAGGTGCCAGAGAACATATGGACCTCTTAGCTGCGGTATTTCAATCCTATGATGGATTAGTTGCTAGAAAGATAGGAAACTGTCACCTGGAAGATGAAGATTATGAGCAGGTGGATGAGATGGAGTTGGAACGTATAGACATAATGTGGGCCCTGGCAAGTGCTGTCCGACAAGCTAAAAAGTTTGTCAAAAAGACTGGACATAACTTGGTTGCCACAAAAGACACAACCTTTGGGTTCGACAATTCAAAGTTTACTTGTTTCAACTGCGGTGAGAAGGGACACTTCAAGAGGGAGTGTGTAAAACCAAAGAAGACAGGTAATGGCAATCCCTTCTAGTCCTTTAATCGTCAAGACAAGGCCACATCTAGCAGTTCTACCTCATCCAGTAAGGACCCAAAAGCCTTAACTGCTAACGAGGATGAAGGACAGGACTGGAGCTTTCGGTTCGTGTCACCGGAGAGTCCAACATAGCTAACGTGTAGGACATTAATGACGATTCGGCTAGTGAGGGAGACATAGCAGTAGAGCTTGCCATGTCAAATTCTGAAGACACTGGACCTGTGGTCAACCACCTGCCTGAAGAAGATAAATCTGCTTCAACGTCAGAATCACCAGAACCAGATTCAACAGATTCTGCTCTCATGGCTGATTTCTCTTCATCTCAGGTAAGTACTACTGACCAACTATTTAGTAATCATGCTTGTTTAGAATGTAATAAATTCAAGGAAAGTATAGATTCAAAATTCACTAGGTTATTAGACCATAATGATAGTTTAGTAAAGGACCTGGAACTATGCACGGGAGCTAATAGAGTGTTAAGACAAAACGAGCACAATTATAAGGAAAAGATAGACCTATTAAATAAACAACTTAGGGAAACTGAGGTAGTTGCTTTTAACCAAGGAAATGACATTAGGTACTATCTGAACTCCCTGGAGGACACTAAGAAACAGAAAGCAGTTTTAGAAGTAGAAGTAAACTCTTAAAACAAAAACTGCACAGTTGGACAAGCTCATAACACATTGTCCAACACTTAGTGAAAGTGAGAAATAATGGGGAGGGAATGGGATACAAAGTGGTTCCACCACCACCTGAGACCTTGATGAACACTAAAAGTAAACCAATTAACGATAATCCCTTCAAGGATCACGTGGTGTCCACTCCTCTGGTGAGTGATCCAAATTCCTTAAGTAAATCAATTGAATCTGATGCTAAACAGAAGGAGGCCACTTCTAGGGCAAAAGGAAAGTTGCCTTGTGTTAAACTGGAAACAAAGTTTGAAAAGCTTAATTTAAAGTCAGGTTCAAACAAAGTCAAATCAGAACCCAAAAGGACTATTAAACCTAATCAATCACGAGCATTATGTCAAAGTCCAGGTAAACAAAAGATAAAGATGTAAAATCAGGTAAAGCAATTAAGTTTGTAAAACCAAGTAATACATCTACTAAATAAGTGTCTCAATCCAAACATAATAAGGTCAACATCGTCACTTTTACATCTCCACCAAAACATATTAACTGTAAAGTTGAAAGCAGATCTTGCTATAACTATAGAGAGTATGGTCACATAGCATCTAAATGTCCTTATTACTAGACACCGAGGAGGAAAGTTGAACTTTCTACATCTACAACTAGCTCTTCTAAGAGGAACTCTGTGACACCTCCAAAAAGGGCTAGTGCACCCAAAGTTCAATCTATCAGTCAGTCGTCTATTTATCATAAACAAGCCTTACACAAAGCTGGTCTATGGAAAGAAAAATCTGCCTCAGTGTCTGACAATAAGAACAAACCGAAATCTGAGATTCACTCAACCCCGAATGGTCAATAGGTTGAGTTTATGATGTGTGATGCCTCGGGGAAACCCAAGCCAGTGAAGGCTTGGGTTCCTAACATGAACTAATGTTTTCATTGAATGTGCAGGGTGTTCGCTATAGTGTTGAGACTAACACGTGGATTCACATGACAGGAAACAAAGCTCTCTTATCAAATGTCAGACAACTTAAAGGAGGGCATGTTTCATTTGCTGGGAACAAAGGAGGGTACATCACAGCCCAAGGAGAAGTTGGAAATGAGAAAGTTAAGTTTAACTTGCTTTCAGTCTCTCAAATCTGTGATAAAGGATTCAAAGTAGTCTTTGACAACAAGAAGTGTTACGTTCTGAAGAAGGACTACGTGATCCCGAATGGCCAAATCCTAATTTCAGCTTTAAGATATAATGATCTTTATGTCTTGGATCTCTCAAAGGCCTCCACAACGGATCGTGAAGTCCAATGCTTCTTGTCCAAAGCTATTGAGAAGGACTCCATCTCCTGGCATAGGAGAATGGGACACAAAAATCCGAGGAAAATGAATCACTTGATCCAGAATGATCTTGTGAGAGAAGTAAATGTCAAAAACTTCCAACTCCCGGATTTCTGTGTTGCATGCAAAAAGGGCAAATAGATGAAGAAGTCTTATAAGGAAAAGAAAGTTCATTCTATAGAACTTCCTCTAGAGCTTCTTCACGTGGATCTGTTTGGTCCAGTCAGTACAAGAAGCATCGCATGCGACTTGTATTGCTATGTAGTTACTGATGACTACTCAAGGTTCTCTTGGGTAATGTTTCTGAAATCCAAATCAGAAACATTTGAATCCTTCAAGGAATTGGTAACGACACTGGAATCCCTATACAAGCTGAAGGTACGACAAGTACGCTCAGACAACCGAACCGAGTTCAAGAATCAGAGGATGGAGTACTATTGCAAGGAAAAGGGAACTGTGCATCAATTTACCTCGGCCTATACCCCTCAGATGAATAGAGTTGCTGAACGGAAGAACTGCAGCTTGATAGAGACGGCACAGACTATGCTGGCAGACTTGAAACTGCCTATCCAATTCTGGAATGGAGCAGTGGCAAATGCGTGTTATACGCTTAATCGAGTTCTGGTAGTGAAACGCCATGGAAAAATGTGCTATGAGTTATTACAGCGACGTAAACCTAACTTAGAGTATCTCGAGCCGTTTGGCGCTCCGTGCACCTTGCTGAAGAAAACTCGGGAGGGAAAATTTAGTGAGAAGGTTGATGAAGGGATTTTTCTAGGATATAACATACCGAACAAGAGAGTTTACAACAACTCAATAGGTCAGGTAGAGGTGTGGTGTAATGTTGATGTTAAGAGATTTAACACACCGCCTGCTGGAAAAGGGCCTGTTTATTTCTTCGACTATGATGGATTCTTCAAGTCCTTCAACATACCTCTTTCTTCTTCAGAAGATGAGTTGGCAAACAAGATGATGTATGATGTCTTGAACACACCATCTCAAGATTCAACAAGTCATTCTCCTACCAACTCAGGGGGAGCAGTTGATGTGAGTGACTCTTCCTCTGATGAAGAAAATGAAGAAAATGATCAGATCAACCAGGATGTACAGGTTCCGACTACCACAAGTTCACAAGCATCTACTAGTGATGCTTCTGAACCTTTGGAACCTCAGACTCCGATTGCCTCAGATCCAGAACCAAATGTTCATAATCTTGACTCTGAGGTGGTTGTTCCGACAACTCCTGGCTCGTCTAAAGGTCTATCATCCTTTGGATAATATTATAGGAGATGTGAGATCAGGGTTCAGACTAGAAATCAGTTGTACTCAGCTGATTATGCCTCTGTGATAGAAAAAAGATACCTTCACGACGGTGCCTACCGCTGCTTTGTGTCTCACTTTGAGCCAAAGTATATTAGTGAAGCACTAAATGATGAGGCTTGGGTGAGTGCCATGCAGGAAGAACTTCTTCAGTTTAAGAAGTTAGGTGTATGGACACTAATGGATAGACCTAAAAGTGCTAAATCATTGGCACCAATGGGTCTTGAAATGCAAGAAGGATGATCAAGGAGTGATCATCAGAAACAAGGCTCGGCTTGTTGTTCAGGGTTATCGACAAGTTGAGGGTATCGACTACAATGAAGTGTTTGCACCAGTGGCAAAGATGGAAGCAATTTGCATCTTCCTTGCCTACGCATATTATATGAAAATCAAAGTTTATCAACTAGATGTTAAGAGAGCGTTTCTTCATGGTGAAATCCGGGAAACAGTGTATGTCAGTCAACCGGAAGGATTTGAGGATCCATATCATCGGATAGAGTTTACAAACTGGATAAGGCTCTCTACGGGCTTCATCAAGCCCCGAGAGCATGGTATAAAAAACTCTCAACTCACCTTGTGAAACACGGATTTCATAGAGGTGTAATTGACTGTACATTGTTCATCAAAGAAAATGATGGTGATCTACTTCTTGTTCAGATTTATGTTGATGACATAATCTTTGGTTCCAAGAATGAAGACTTATGTAAAGAGTTTAAAGCAGTAATGAAGGCGGAGTTTAATATGAGTGCTATGGGGGAGATGAAGTTCTTTCTCGGGTAACAGGTGGATCAAACACCAAATGGGATTTTCTTACATCAGACCAAGTATGTAGGGGATATTCTCAGTCGGTTTGACATGGAGAATGCTTATAGCTGGTACTCCACTTGCTACAAACCATGATGTAGCACCCGACGAGAATGGTGATCTGGTAGATGACACTATGTATCGAGGGATGATAGGATTCATGTATCTCACTACCTCATGACCTGATAT
Organism: Flaveria trinervia; assembly: GCA_025506515.1. NCBI lineage: Eukaryota > Viridiplantae > Streptophyta > Magnoliopsida > Asterales > Asteraceae > Flaveria > Flaveria trinervia. The sequence goes on from JACCIX010001258.1 coordinate 117,762, forward strand.
CATGTATGCTACTGCTTATGCTCACGATATCAGGCAAAGCCTAAGGTGAACCATCTAATTGGGGTCAAAAGGATATTCCGTTATCTGAAGGGCACACCCACTCTTCAGTTGTGGTATCCTCATGATGATGACTTTGAGCTTACAGCATATAGCGACTCGGATTACGGTGGCTGCAAGATGAACTACAAGTCTACATCAGTAGGGTGTCAGTTCTTTGGGAGAAGATTAGTAACCTGGCAGTGTAAGAAGCAGACCTCGGTGGTATTGTAAACCTATGAAGCCGAATACGTTGCTACTGCAAGCTGCTGTTCTCAAATTATATGGATTCAATAGCAAATGCGGGATTACGGTTTGAATTTCTCTTCCACTCCTATCTTTGTTGATAACTCTGCTGCGATTGCAGTCACTAAAACTCAGTCCAACATCCTAAGACCAAACACATCGGAATTAAATATCACTTCATACGTGATTGTTTTGAAAAGAACTTAATCGATGTGGTAAAAATAAATACAGATTTTCAACTTGCTAACCTCTATAAAAGGCTTTTGACAAACCACGTTTCTATATCTGTTAGAGGTCAACTGTGTTAAAAAGAAAAGTGAGGTCATTCCTGAAGATGACCATGTATAGTCCGATGCGTCGTGTCTAGCTTCTTTTAATTTTTAAATTTTATTTTATTTTATTTTATTTTATTCTCTTGTTTTTGTTTAATTTTAATTAGTTTAATTATAATTGGTTTCTTTCTTTGCCTATTAAAATCCTAAAACGCTAATCCATAGTGGTTTTATAATTTTAGGGGGAGAATAGGTCTAGGAAATAAATAAATAAATAAATAAACGAGGGAAAAGGAGAGGCAAGCTAATAATAAATAAGATCGTATGTGTGATACCGACAGGTACAAACCATTTGGGACCTTAAAAATCAAAATTAAAAAAGATGCAAAGCTTAAGTACAAGTCTGTGTAGTCTGAGCAATATAAAAGGAAATATGATAGATAAGCTAGCTACTACTAAGGTAACACAAAGAAAGTAGACCTAGAGGTTGCTAGACCACAGATGATATGTCGGTAGATTCAACACAATAGATGACTAGACCTTTTTGGTGATCTCAAGATTAAACTAAAATGTTTGACTAGCTATGGGTAACACCTTATCCCTGGTTAACACAATCAACAAGATTCCAATAAGGGGTGACGAGCAAAATAAACACCACAAAAGTGTGTGTAAGACCAAAGCATGAGCAAAAGCACATGAAAAATGAAAATACAATCAAACTAATAACCGATGTTGTTGGTGAGATCTGTGCAAAAAGAAGAAAAATTGCTCAAACAAGAAGATAGGTTATGTGCCTCTCTGCTGTGCGGTGGCACTGACCTGAGGATAAGCATAACCTATATACTCTAGAACTCATTGTTGTTTGCCGCCTCTCTGCTATGCGGTGGCACTGACCTGAGGATTGGATTCTCTTTGAAAGTTCTAAGAATAGTCTCTTCTTGAATACTACCCTGAGACCGCTCAAAAATCTCATGAGGAATGTTGATTACCATATAAGTGTGGGATCCACAAATGCTCGTTAAAATAAACAAACCTTAAAACTATCACCAAACTGTGTTGAAAGTCTGTGTATGGATTTAAGAGGACAAGTGTACTGACAATCACTGTGGCTACAATTCTTGAAAGTTCAAATCAGTGTGGGTACATAATAGTACTAGTATGATTTCCTAAATTTGCTAAATACTCTAGATGAAAAACAAGATAGAGCATCAAAGTCTTCTCAAATAACTTGTATTGAATAATGTGAATCTCCTGTATGATTCCAGCTTGAATGGGTCCATGTATGGTTTAGAAGATTGAGGCTGCCCTCATAGAAGAATTATTCCTTAGAGTTACATCTTAGGAATTAACCCTCACAAAAACACAAAAACATGTCCTAGTTAAGTTTCAGCAGTATTTCTTTTATGTCAGTACAAAGTTAGTCTATTTCAGTTTGTGTAGTATCGGACTATGTCATGGAAATTGATAAGGGACCTTATCATCTAAAAAGGTCACATCTGAGGTGACCACACGTGCTTTCAAATAAATGGGTCACGTCTGAGGTGACAAAATGTTTTAAAAGGATCACGTCTGAGGTGATCAAAAGTTTTTTTTAAGTTTAAAATGATCATGTCTGAGATGATCAAATGTTCATAATGTTAAATCAACAGGTGAAAGGGTTTAAATGTCAAATGGTCATAAAGTCAAAAAATTTCAAGAGTATGACCCACTCGCACGACTGAACCATGAGTATGGACCAATCATGCGAATGGACCATACCTATGCACTAAACAGCCGAATGGACATGAGTATGAACCATTCACCCGAATGGCTTATTAGAATGACTCATTCGACCAAATGAGAGTGTGCGAATGAGTCAGTCGACCGATTGAGCTTCAGTTGGCCGACTGAAAGTGATCGACTGAGCCAATCGCCTGACTGAGTTTCATTCACCCGAATGAATTGAGCGAATGAGTCCAATCGGCCGATTGAACTCAGATTCAGTACATAAAGGGCCATAGTCGATCGTATTCTCCTCACCACTTCCAATCGCCCTTATATCACACATCCTACCGTTACGTTGCCCAAATTTCTTTAGACCTCGATTATACATCCTTCTTGATCTTCTGACGTGTGTTTGCATTTATACAGGTATAATAAGATGAAATCTCACAGAAATCAGGAGAAATTGTGCCCTAATTTGTGATGTTCGATTGAAAGAAGAAACGAACCATTAAATGAACTAATAACCTACTGAAATTAAGTAAATGTTAAAAATAATGTTAGTAGGTCATTAGTTAAGAGATTGCGAGTCTAATGAACCATTAAACAACGTTTAATTTCATGAATTGGTAAAGATTCGAACCTCAGTCGACCGAACAGTGGGTCATGCGACTGATCGTTTGGATGAAATCTAATCGCACGATTGAGCTGGCCGAATGGGTCAATTGGCTGAATGTATCATACGAATGAGCTCAGTCGGCCGACTGAACCAATCGCAAGCTCAGCCAAACGATTGAACTCAGTCGCCTGTTCATTCACCTGAATGAGTCCAGTCGCATGATAGGACAACCGACTGAACACAGTCGCATGATTCATTCGCATGAATGAATCAGAATGAATTCAATCAAACTACTTAGAACTGATTTGTGGTATGTGATTATCTAATGTTTATGTGTCTTGTGTTTTAGATCGATGGCTGATAGATGGTCTATCAACCCTAAGCACAATATATGTGCTCATCTAGACCATACTACTCGGAATGGTGCCGAGTTTACGGAGATCATCGCTTTTCTCAGGCGATCAAGGATCCACAAGGCCATCTCTACTCCATGCACACCCTACAGGTCTATACACCAGTCCTTCTGGGAGAATGCTTCTGTTGATCGATCACGTGAGCTGTATAGCATACGGAGTTCTATCTGTGGCATGGATATAGAGATTACTGCTGCAGACATTCAGAGAGTACTTGAGATGGGGGACGATACTGATCACCCCACCAGACTTCACCCACTGATGGTGAGAGGATGTTTTCTGAGGATTAAGTACGCTGGGGACATCAACTCAGGTGTGCTCAACAAGAGCAACCCGTGTCCCCAGTACAAGTACTTGGCAGATGTTATTCTGAAATGCATTGCTTCCAGAAGGGGTGGGTTTGATGATCTTTCAGACCAGATTCAGAATGCCTATGTGGCACTGGTGCTGAACCATCCTTTCAGCTTCTCGAGCATGATCTTCTCTTACCTTTTGGAGAATCTGGAGGCAAAAGGGAAAAAAAGGGTTTTTGTATGTACCCCAGATTCTTGTAGCTGATTTTCAATGAGAAGCTGCCCTCACTTCCAAAGGAGCGCCATGATGTTACGGCTTTAGAGATCATGGACGATACGACCTTGGGTTGTATGAGAGTTTACCGGGGTAAGCAGGTAAAACCCAGGTAAAGAGACTGATAGGCCATCTGGCCAATGAGAGTTACGTAGCGCCAGACAGACGTAAGTGGCATCACGTAGACAGCGACGCAGATGATGAGAAGCTACAGCTCCCAGAGCACGACTCTGATGATGATGATAGTGGGGATGCTAGAGATACATTGCCCACTCGACCAAGGGGCCCCACTACTGATAGTGCATCTCCGGTATCTACCCCCACTGGAGATATAGCAGAGTCTGCTGGCTTCTACCAGGAATTTATACCTGGTGAGGAGGAAGAGGAGTCGGATGAGGCGCCATTGACCCGAACTATGGGAAGTAAAGTCGTTCCCACAGAACAAAGGATCCAGGCGGTTGGTGGATGCCCCGCGGATCGGCCCCACGACATGAAGAAGAAGAAGCGCAGACTCACCTTCATCACCACCACAACTACCACCACAGCCACCCCCACTCACCTACCACCTCTACAGCCACACCATCTGTCACCACATCCCACACCACACCACCACCACCTTCACCTATATTACCCCAAATCTTCACCACAACTCCACACCGACACCACCACCACTTCACCTATTACCCCAAATCTTCACCACATCTTCCACACCCACACCACACACCCTTTCTATATTACCCCAATCTTCACCACTGCTACCACCACCACTACTAGCCATCCAGCTACACCATCATCCTTCCCTACATATCCATCTGGATCACCTCTACCTCCATTAGGGTAGAGGAATAGCTATCCGCTCTAAACTGTATGGTGATACGTCTGTTAGCAACCGATGACGAGAAGACTGCATAGATTCGTCACTTAGTAGATCTTACTACTGCACAATCTCAACAGCTTTCTCAGCAGGCTCGATTGATTGATCAGCAGGCTCAGCAGATTTCGCTACTCCAGGCGCAACATGACAAGAAGATTGAGGAGCTGGAGGCTGCAAACAAGTCCATCCTACTAAAGCTCAAAGGATCCAGAGACGAGCCCTTAAAGATCGGAGAAGGGGATGGAGAAGATGATGCTGATGATGATGAGAGTGATGATGATGATGATGGTGACGATGGTGATACAGATGCTGATGATGATGATGACTCTTCTGCTTCGGGTGCACAGCAAGCCAGTGAGAGGTGGACCAAAAAGACTCAAGATCCGGGTTCCTCGACATCAGCTCCGACAGCAGAAGAAATAGAATCCAAGACAAGAGTAATGCTTAGATGTTTATTGTTATTTAAAATCTTTGTATTGGATCTTGTATAAAATTAATGATATGCATGTTTATATGTAATGTAAATAGTTATGTCTTGATTATTATGGTCATGTCTTGATTATTAACTAATGATTGATGTGTTAAATGTCTAAATCAAGCAGATCCACAATTTCAAAGGTACGAATACGATGTGGCACCCCTTCAGCAGGTCAAGACTCAACTAACCATGATTCTTGATCTACAAGGGATTGTCAAGAGATCAGTGAGTTACACCCCTGAAGAAGGGAAAATAATCATAATCTCACTGACGAGCTGCCGAAATGTTCAAGCTCAATCCCAATGAGATTGTAAAAGACGCTCCAACCTTTGAAGTAGCGAGTGACGACGAGCTGAACGACATTGATGAGATAAGATCGAGGACATCACTGCAGACCACTATCCAGAGCATGCTGACGAAAAGGGAATATGGTTCCCAATCGGGTGATTCCCTGGTAAGTGATACATTTGAGATATTGGATAAGATGGAGCAAGATACTGAGAAGGTTGAAGAACAAGCCCAAGCCTCAAACACCGATGTTAATATCAGAAAGGCTGAATGGGCTGCATGTTTTGAGGAGATCTGAGCCCAACGTGCTGCTCCTAAACCGAATGTCTACACCAAGCTCTACAAAGTGAAGAAACATCACAAAGATTATCGCGTGGGCCCATTTTGATGATCTTAACGTATACGCGGTAAAGAGAGAGAAGGGTATTGAGTACTTTAGATTACCGCATGATCTAAAGTCTCTACCTGGTTTTGAGCTCAACCAGCTGGCTAAACTAAAGCTACTATATGCTGACCTGAGGAAGATGTCAGGCTGGTTTGAGGCTGCCTTGAAGAAAGAGTACCACAACAGGTGGGTCAACTTCAAACCTCAACAACCTACGAAGTATATCAGACGGTCTGAAGTTGATCCCATAACTGGAAAGCCAAAGATAGTGCTGAAGTGGAGTCCCCCAAGAACAATGTCAAGAATTCTTCTCAGGGAAATGCCACAAGACTTCACTCCACACTTTAAGTGGTGGTACTATGATTGGAGAACAAGGGAGGCGGTCATAGTTCTGCACAAAGAGGGCAGAATGGATACTATCAGGGTATTTGACCCGATGTGGCTTACAAACTTGTCAGCTGAAGATGTCTAAACATTATACAAGTGGCCACTGTTCTATGACACGCAAGATATTGTACAAGCCTTCCAATTCCAAAATGTGATACGACTTTGCTTTGCATTTGAAATACATGCAGGAGTCACAAGAGAGGAGAAGTACAAGAAGTATGAGGAGGTTATGAAGAAGGTAAGACAATAGATGAATCTTGGTCCAAAGGGGAGTTTGTTGATACATGTGTACCTTGATTCTGATCTTAATGTAATATGTCTTTATTGTCTTACACTTATGTAATAGTTGGGTACTTAATGAAATGCAAATGTTTGGTTGTGTTTATAATGTTTAATATTTGATTAATGAGTTGTTTATCACATATTGACTTGATTATATAGGTTTGTGGTTGTTGAATTAATGACAATTAATACATTCAACTTAATAACGTGAAGTTATCATGCGAATGGCCCATGCTAATGGACCATACGCATGAACAACTTCATACAAATGACTCAGTCGCACGACGAACCAGGAGACTGGATCAGTCGTGTGACATCCGTCACCTTAAGGTCCGTCGAACGACATAAATAACATAGAAATATTTTAATTATTCTTCCTTTTCTTCATGAACTCCTGCTTTAAGGAATCATGTCTGCTTATTTTTCCCTTGTGCATGTACTTCCTTCGAGAACGTGTGTTAAGCATAAAACTTTTATAAATTTCATCACCATTACCACCAAATATATCATTTTTAATTTTGACCATTGTCATTAATAAAACCATTTTAGGCTATCAATGCCATTAAACACGCTTTTAACCGTAATATAACAAACATTTTACAATCGTTTTTCAACTGAAACAAATTTGGGAAAACTCGGGGGCTAAGTGCAGGGACTAAACTTGTAATTTTGCAACTTGGGCTGGGGTATAAACCCCATTCCCAGCCATTTATCCTCATCTTCATCTTCTTCACCTTCAACATTTTCTCCACTTTCTCTCTCGATCTAGCACCAAAAATCGTCACGTTTGTCGCGTTTTCACTGCCAAATCTTGGGTATCATCGTGTATACGCGTTCCTAGCAGGTAGACAACCTTGTTCAACCCGTTTTTGGTTCGGTTTTACTGCTGCGTTTTCTAGGGTTTCGGGTGCTCGGGTTCATCCGAGCACATGAGGTCGAGTGGGTGCGTGTGAGGTCTTTCTGCTTGTGTTTCATGTTTGTGTATGTTTGTTGAGTGTTTCTGGAAGTCCTCGTGGTATAAAACTCGCGTTAGAGCAGCTCGAGGACTGCTCAGCCCGACCACAGTCGTGATTCTGCAGTTCAGGCGACTGGGTCTGTCATGCGATTGAGCCGTGCGACTGAGTGAGTCGTGCGACTGAATCATGCGTCTAAGTCAATCGTGCGACTGAGTTGTCCGACTAGGCATGTCGTGTGACTGAGTCGTGCGACTGGGTGTTTGTATGCGATTGAGTCATGCGTGCGGATGATTGTGTGCGATCGAGTCAGGTGACCGACTGAGTGTATGCGATTGTGCGTGTTTCGCACGACTGGAGTCCAATCGCACGAATGAAGGTTCAATCGCACGAAAGTAGCTAATTCGCACGATTGAGGGTTGATTCGTGCGCATGGAGGTTGGGTCGTGCGAATGTGTGTGTTGTGTGGTGCGACTGAGTCCAATCGCACGAATGAAGGTTCAATCGCACGAAAGTAGCTAATTCGCACGATTGAAGGTTGATTCGTACGAATGGAACGTGGGTCGAGCATCTAGTCCTGTTGCGTGACTGATGATGAGTGTGAATATCCCTGAACATCTGATGATGATAAGGCAACATCAGTAAAAGTGTCATTGCTTGACCCCAAAGATTAAAGTCAACGCTACTAACATGCACATACTATTTCAATTGAAATAAACCTAACATTTTACAATTACCGACAACCTATTTGAAACGACAAATACTTAACAAGTGTCATCTTTAATAACAAGGAGATCTTTACAAGGATGTCGTAAGCAATGACGACTACTCGTAGTACTTGGATCTACATAAGATCTGATACGTGTGTCCGCTTGTGTGTGTGTGCCACCCACGACCGAACCGATACAACCGAACCAACCAAGCATTACTATACGCTTTATACATGTCATTAATGCTTGACAATAACTGTCAATAGGTGTTTGACCGTTCTTTTGCACTCAACATTTGGGATACATTGATCTTACATACTTACCACTTAACAAGTGAGTTTCGTGGCCCCTTTTTATGCTTATACTATTTTACAAACATTTACAAACATGGGGGAAAAGTATGCTCGCCTGTTTTCTATGCTATACAACATACATACAATTTTCATACAAGGAATCAACGTGATACTGTGTTGCAAGTACTTATCTGATACATGCTTGGGTCTGCTGTGTGGTTCTATCTTTGCAACTATTAATTCCAGTGTGGGAACCGACGGTTAGGTATTGGTAGTACTACTGGGTTGACACCCCCACCCTCGTGTTGGTATACTAGTAGTACCAACAATAGCCAGGTACGGGCCTTGGGTGAATATATGCCGACAATTTCTTTGTGTACGTCGCTAGGTTTGGTTGCAAAGCTCATGTCATGTGATTTTACTTGTGTATATAACTGTATTCACGGTATTCCATATCATTTACTTTATACAGCATCACTTACATTTTTATTACTTAAACCTGCGAGCTCACCAACAATTTTGTTGACCATTTTGAGCATATCTTTTTAGGTGATCAAGCTAGCTGAGGTTCTAGGTGTACTGCCTTAGTGGAGACCCTAGGATGCATTTTTGGACTAAACATGTTTGACAAACAGTTACTTGAACAATGTTGAACTGTGTAAACAATTACAATCTTTTGAAACTTGTTCCCGGGTTGTGGGAATTTACATTACAATTTCATCTTTATGTGATCATGAGAATCGCTTATCCTGTTATGCATATGGCTATGTTGTCGTGAACATCGACTATGCACGACACAAGTCCCCTTGTTGTCGGGTGTCGTCATGACACGCTTGTCATCATTTTATTTATTGCATCTCTATCGCTTACCATGTGTTATGACCCCCGTCTCGTTACGCCCCCGTGTTTCCGCTCTTAGCGGGGGTGTGACAGACTGGTATCAGAGCCATTGGTTATAGAGAATTAGGCAATACACTTGACCTAGACTATAACCTAGGAACCTCATGTAGATTGCATGCCAGGGTTGTGTGCATTTTGTATCTCATACGTGTTCCTCATTACTTGTTCGTTTATCTCTCTATTTCGTGATCTTTCCACCCTATGAGAGAGCCTTGTGCTCACTCTTTTATGGGACGCTCCTATTAGATTTTCCGTTCCCTCTGCGCGCCAAGTTATCATAACCAAATTCGGGTATTGAGACCGAAGAGATCTTCACAGATCACATACTGCGCTTAACCTTGGATACTGAGACCGACCCGAGGAGGCTATGTCTGAGTCCTTTAAGGATGCGAGATAGGCAACCTCCACCAGACTATACGTGATTACGTGCTTGGGCTCTTAGTTGACTGATGGATTATTATGGATATGATGTAAAGGAAAGTCGGATGTCATGTAACCGGATCGTGCATCATTCTCGGTACATCGTGGGGGTGGTGGGAACGCTGCGGGGAACCCTATATATAAACATCACCGGTATACCGAGAATATGCTTGAAATGGGCTGCATGGTGACCTTGACCGACTGGAACATGAACATTGGAACTTGATAAGTGGAATACTTGTGTATCTTAAGGTGACTAAAGCTTACATGTTATCTCTTTTATGAATAGAACATGCCGCCTCGAAGATCTACTCGCAGTAATAGTAGCGGAATTGAAGCCCCAAGAGGTAGTAGCGGAATTGAAGCCCCAAGAGGCAGAGGCAGAGGCAGGGGAAGAACCCCAAGAACAAGTGATGCTCCTGCCAGTAACAATCAAGGAACAGGGAACACTGATGTGGCAGCCCTGATCGCTCAACAGTTGGCCGCACTGATTCCTACTATCGTGGCCCAAGTGAGCGATGCTCTTCAGAATTCTCACCCCCACGGGGACGGTGGCAATGATAATGAGGATAACGGTAATCCGACTGGGAACGAAAGCAATCAGGAGACCGGAAATGGTGGTACAGCCGGTAACGAAACTGGAATTGTTAATGAGACCGGGGTTGTGAATACTAGACGGGGATGTTCGTACAAGGAATTTGTGGTTTGTAAACCACGACAGTTTGATGGCAAAGGTGGAGCCATAGCTCTGACCAGATGGCTTGAAAAGATGGAGGCCGTGATCGACATCAGCGAATGCCTCGACAGCCAAAGGATTAAGTACGCCACTTGCTCACTACAGGGCAAGGCACTGACGTGGTGGAACACTCAGATTCAGGCTAGGGGAAGAGAATCCGCGATGCAAATGTCGTGGGATGAGTTCAAGGCCTAATCACCGAGGAGTACTGTCCTCTCAATAAGATGCAAAAACTTGAGCATGAGTTCTGGAATCATGCCATGGTGGGGGCTGGGCACGCAGCTTACACGACCGTTTTCATGAGTTAGCAAGGTTGGTTCCACATCTAGTCACCCCAGAATCAAAAAGAATAGAGAGGTACATTTGGGGACTTGCACCTCAAATCCGGGCAATGGTAACCGCTACCGCTCCTCCTACTATTCAGAGCGCGATTCTAAAGGCTGGCGCTTTGACTGATGAAATGGTGAGAACGGGAGTTTTGGGTAGAGGAGCAGAAAAGAGAAAGGATTTTGGGGAAACGAGCCGGTCGAGTGCGGGAAGTTTGACAAAAGAGCCAAGACAACCAGAAACTTTGTGGCAGTGACGCAGGGCAAGCGAGAGTATGTGGGTCCGCACCCCAAATGTGACAAGTGCAATTATCATCATCCCCCAGGAACGCAGTGCCGGGTGTGCGCGAATTGTAGACGCTCGGGGCATCTTGCAAAAGACTGCAGAACATCGCCGAATATGGTTGCACCGGTCAATGCGGTTAACCCCGTCGGGAATGCAAGGGCTTGTTATGAGTGTGGAAGCCTCGATCACTACCGAAACATGTGCCCCAGGCTGAATCGGGCACCGGGTCAACAAGGAAACAACCAGCAGCAAGTGATGGCTATAGCTGGAAATCAAGGCCCGACCAATCAGGGGAATACAGCTCGGGGACGTGCATTCGTCATTGGAGCCAACGATGCTCGCCAGGACCCGAATGTTGTCACGGGTACGCACTTACTCAATAATCACTTTGCATCTATACTGTTTGATACTGGAGCAGACAATAGCTTTATATCTTCTGAGTTTGTGAAATTGCTTGATTTGAGCCCTAGTAGGCTAGAAACTAGCTACTCTGTAGAAATGGCCAACGGTAGGATTGTTCAGTCTGATGAAATTATTAGAAAGTGCTCGATAATGTTAGAGAACCACACCTTCGATATAGACTTAATACTCTTTGAGCTAGGAAGTTTCGATGTGATTGTGGGAATGGATTGGTTGTCGAAACACGGGGCCGAGATTGTCTGTCGAGACAATATAGTGCGAATCCCTATGTCAGACGGGGGAGTACTCAGAGTTCAAGGAGAAAGACCGGGGAGAAACTTAAAGCTTATTTCCTGCATGAAAGCACGCCGGAGTTTACGAAAACAGTGCTACTCTTTTCTGGCTCATGTGGTGGAAAAGAAAGAGGAGGAACATGAATTGGAAAATATCCCTATAGTGCGGGATTACCCAGATGTATTCCCAGATGACTTGTCTGGTTTGCCTCCTCCATGACAGGTGGAATTTCATATTGATTTGGTTCCTGGAGCTACACCGGTAGCAAAGACACCGTATCGGTTGGCACCGTCTGAATGCAAGAGTTATCTAGCCAGTTACAGGAACTACTGGAGAAGGGTTTTATTCGGCCGAGTCACTCGCCTTGGGGAGCACCAGTGTTATTTGTCAAGAAGAAGGATGGGTCGTTCCGTATGTGCATCGACTACCGTGAGTTGAACAAATTAACTGTGAAGAATCGGTATCCTCTCCCCAGGATTGACGACATGTTTGATCAGTTACAAGGAGCTTCGTATTTTTCCAAGATCGACCTTCGGTCTGGATATCACCAACTAAGAGTTTTCGAGGAGGACATACCAAAGACAACATTTAGAACTCGTTATGGGCACTATGAGTTCTTGGTCATGCCGTTTGGATTGACTAACGCACCAGCTGTGTTCATGGACTTAATGAATCGGGTGTGCAAACCTTACTTGGATAAGTTTGTGATCGTATTCATCGATGACATACTTATCTACTCTCGATCGAAGGAGGACCATGAAGAACACCTTCGGGCAATACTGGAACTGTTAAGAGAAGAGAAACTTTTCGCCAAGTTCTTGAAGTGTGAATTTGGCTGCGAGAGATAAAGTTTTTGGGTCATGTGGTTAACAAAGACGGGATTCATGTAGATCCCGGTAAGATCGAAGCGGTAAAGAAATGGGATACACCCCAGACACCTTTAGAGATACGGCAGTTCTTAGGATTAGCCGGATACTATCGTCATTTCATTGCGAACTTTTCAAAGATCGCTCAACCGTTGACATTGCTGACTCAGAAAGACAAGAAGTTTGATTGGGGAGATGCGCAAGAACGGGCGTTCCAAACGCTGAAGGATAAGCTGTGCAATGCACCGATATTGTCCCTTCCAGACGGAACTGATGATTTTGTGGTGTACTGTGATGCTTCGCATCAAGGGTTGGGATGTGTACTAATGCAGAAAGATAAGGTGATCACCTACGCTTCGCGGCAACTTAAGGTGCACGAGAAGAACTATACGACTCATGATCTTGAGTTGGGCGCTGTAGTATTCGCACTTAAGATATGGAGGCATTACCTGTATGGAACCAAATGCATCGTATACACAGATCATAAAAGCCTTCAACATATTCTGGACCAGAAGGAACTCAATATGCGACAGCGACGTTGGGTAGAGCTTCTTAGTGACTACGATTGTGAAATCCGGTATCATCCGGGGAAAGCTAACATGGTGGCTGATGCGTTAACATGAGATTGACTCAGTCGCACGACTGAATACTCAGTCGTGCGAACGGATCAACCGCATGGCTCAATCGCACGAATGAACCATGTTGATGGTTCAGTCGCCCGAATGAGCAACCCTAACCTATAAATACCACCTAATTCGTGGAAAAACGTAAGCATTCAATCCACTTCGACTCCAGATGTACCCTAGCCGTCAGAAGCCTCTAAGTTCGTACTCCAAGTTCATAGAACGTTGTAGCTCGATCTTTAATCGATTCTTGATGTTAGATTCAATATATTATTGTTTTTACATGCATTCTCACTGATTGGATCGTCAATCAAATAGGATTCTGCACTATTTGGTTTGGTTTAACATGTTAATCAGTTGGTCTTTCGTCAGAATACCAGATCCTAACTAGAAATCAAATAATGTAACGCCTAGAAATTTCCTTTGAAGCCGATGAAAGAAGAAAAAGAAATAAAGTCCAATGTCGAGGGACCAAACTCGCCAATGAGAGAAACTTTGATGAATAGGAGTATAAATGGGGGAAGACACCCCATCCTTCTCATTTTTCAGCCAAGAGAGGAGAGAAGAAGAGAATGAGAAAAAGTGGAGAAAAGCTTGGTTCGGGTGAATTCGAGCGTGGAAATCATCGTGTAGCGGGTCAAATCGAAGCTCTACTCGACGGGATCATTAAGGTGAGTTCTAAGACCCCTCTTTTACTTTTTTTCAAACAATTATGGGGCTGGAACACATTTGAAATCGGGTTTTTGTGTGTGTGTATGATTGACCCTTTATGGATGTGTATGTGTGTGTATGATGTGTTTGAGCCTCGATTGGGAGCTTGTGTGTGCTTGAATGGTGTTGTAGTAAGCATCCCTAAGGTTTAGGATAGTCGATTTGGGCTTAAAATGGGTTTAAATGAGTTTGGGGGCCGAAAATCCTCGGCTGTAGTCCGGATGAACTGCATTCTGCATCAGTTAGGGCTAGGCGACCGACTAGAGGAGAATGAAGGCCATTTGGCCGACTGGAGGGAGAATAAGGCCATTCGGCTGACTGGAGGGAGAATGAAGGCCATTCAGCGGACTAGAGGGAGAATGAAGGCCATTTGGCCGACTGGAGGGAGAATGAAGGTCCAGTCACCCGAATGAAGGTCCAGTCACCTGAATAAAGGTCCACTCACCCGAATGAAGGGCCAGTCACCCGAATGAAGGGCCAGTCGCATGGAGACCATGCGACTGAAGAGTGTCCAAACGCCCAAATAGGGCTGTTGCACCTAAGGAGAAGTGTAGTTTAACTTCTGACTTTCGGGAGAAAGTACAGATGTAAGTTTTGACGTAAAGGTTCCCGTAAGTTCATCTATGGTGACGATTGAGACCTTAGAGAACATGTAGGGCATAATGATGATGATGTTGCATGTTTATGCATGATGCATGTTATGTATGTATGATGTTACCTTGTATGACGTGATGACTGTGCATGTTCCTGTTCCTTATTGTTATGTGTGATTATCTTTCCGTGGCTTTGCGTTGAATGTTAATGAATGAAATGAAAGTATTATGTAACGTAAAGTGAAAGATAATGAAAAGAGGAACTAATGAATAAATGCATTAATTAATGAATGAATGAGCGAATGACCGACTTGCAAGCATATGTATGAGGTGAGCGACTATGTGTCGTAACAGACTCAAAAGAGGTCCTTGTCTCGTACTCCGGTACTGTGTCAGTCATCAAACATGAGACATGGGTTTGGTTACAGGCCCTGGAACAGTATCAGTCTTCGAACATGAGTCGGGGGTGTTGCATGAGATAGGATCCGGATGAATGAGAAGAGGATCGTGTACTCCGGTACTGTATCAGTCTTCAGACATGAGTTGGGGGTTTGTGTACAGGCCCCGGCACAGTATCAGTCTTCGGACATGAGTCGGGAGTAGTGCATGAGATTGAGATGAGATGAGAGAGAAACGAATCGCGTACTCCAGTGATGTGTCAGTCTTCGGACATGAGTCGGGGGTTTGTGTACAGACCCCGACACGGTACCAGTCTTCGGACATGAGTCGGGAGTATGGCGTGAGTTGATGAATGAGAAAGGTAATCATGGAAAGAACGAATGTATGAAATGAACGTTAACGAAATATCCTAATAATGTACGAAATGGGATCCTTGTCACTCGACCTTAGTAATCGTGGCTGAGTGCCATGAAGAGGGTAAAGTCTGACCGGATCTAGAACGGTATGAATGGGTCCTTGTCATTCGACCTCGATAATCGTGGCTAAGTGCCATGAAGAGGGTAAAGCCTGACAGGATCTAGAAAGAAGTAAAAGATAATAATGTACGATGAATGATGATTGTAACGAACGTAATGGAAGATAATAATTATATTATCATATGTACGCATGATGTATGATCACAAACGAATGTAAGGTACTGTATAATTTTGAAAGAAAGTAAAGAACAGTTTTACGAAAGAAAAGTAGGTTTTATAATAAAACTAGAACTCACTCAGCAACGATGACTTTGATGTGTTTCCAGTTGGCAGGTATGTTGCTGAGGATGGCACGGGACGGCTACTCAGCTTATTTTGGATGACATCCAATATTTGTTATAAGGCTTTTGTAATGAAATGTAACATGAATTTGTAATATGATAATGAAGTATTGTTTGCAAAAGCTATTATATTTAAATGAGATATTGTTTTAAATGTTTCCGCTGCGGCATTTTTATGTAAGATGATGAAAATTATGTTTTGAGTGCGATGAATGACTAGCTATAAGCGTCCCGGGAACGGGGCCTTACAAGTTGGTATCAGAGCCAAAGTTTAAGTGAAATGGGTAAATTTTCAAAATAAACCTTAACTTAAACTTAGAATGGGACGGAATGGGAATGGGATGCCAATCTGAGTAGTTGCGTGCCATCAGGTATTTTCATAATGTTAACTGGTATTATGTGCGCATGTTATATGTTTTATGTGTTGCTGGTAGATTTAGATACGATGTAGTCAAGACAGGTAATGCTTGGGGTATGAAGAGTAAAGTAAGTGGCTAATCACAACTGGCCACTGTAATTAGGGACTTACTATACTTGACATAAACTGAGTTGTTCCTTGAATGACCGTGTTAGTGTTTGAATCTTTCAGTGTGATAGAGAATGGCTGGTGGTAGATCTTCTAAAGCTTCTTGTGTGGAGGTGGTGGTGGAGGTGGTGCTGAACCACGGGTCATAAGAGGAAGACCCAGAGTTGAAAAGGTGGTTCATGAGGAACCCGAGACCCCTCATCTTGAGGGCGGTGATGAGAATGCTAATCAGAGGGCCTCGATGAGAAAGGCGGTCGTGGAGGAAGTGTATCAGGTCTTGCAGACGATCCTACCATCTGTAGTGACCGAAGTGATAAAGACTGTTAGAGATGAGGAGAGGAAGGAAAGGGGTAGACCTTCGGGCGAAAGGAGACGGCCCGAGACTAAAGCGGTTCTCTCCGATGATGAAGAGGAAGAAGAGGAAGAGCCTGCGCCGGAGGTGGCACGCGGCTGTAACTATGGGGAGTTTCAACGATGCAAGCCCCCTAATTTTGATGGCAATGGCACTGTTGCTGCTGCTCACCGATGGGTGAGGGAAATGGAAGCTGTTTTAAATATCAGCGAGTGCCGAGAAGATCAGAAAGTAAAATTTGTCACCCACTCTTTCGAGGACTCAGCTTTGTGCAGGTGGGACAACGTAGTCCAAGTTAAGGGTAGTCGGGCTATTGGAAGGATGGGATGGTCAGAGTTGAAGAGGCTGGTGATTGAGGAGTTCTGTCCTCACCGTGAGATGGATAAAGTTGAAAGAGAGTTCATGATACTGGAAGCGAGAACAATGATGCATCAGCAGTACACTACCAAATTCAACAAAATGGCACGGTTGGTGCCGGATCAGGTGACACCTCTTTCACAAAAGATCAAGAGGTATATTCAGGGCTTGCCGACGGACATCCGCATGCACATGATCGCTGCCCGACCGAGTATGTTTAGGTCGGCAGTTGACCTGGTGGGAAGATTGTACGACGAGCGGGGGGCGATGGCAATGACAGACGAAGGGGAGGAGCGAGCCTATGTTAAGAAGGGGAAGGGAAGGTGAGACGATGATGGTAGATTTGTGTATGAAGGTAAGACGTCGAGGGACGATGATCGGAAGAGAATAGAAAGAAAAGGAGAAGTATGAAAAAAGTGTGGTAGAGGCCATGAGGGGGAATGCAAGTGGGGACTAAACGTCTATTTCTAGTGTGGGAAGGAAGGCCACGTGGCGAGGGATTGCCGCACGGTAAAGTGCTACGACTGTGGCGAGACTGGACACCTGAGCAGGGATTGTAAGAAGCTGAAGGCAGGAAGCTTCGGTGCAAGGAAAGGGAATAGAGGGTGAAGGCTAGAGCTTTCGCCATGACCGAGAGGAGGCTAGAGCGGACTTCGACTTGACGTCAGGTACGTTTCTGGTAATTTAAAATTTGTGCATCTATGATTTGAATGCAATGCTAGTAGTAGTCTCGTTCCTACTGCTTTCCGTTGTAAATGGCATGTTAGGAGGAGGAACATCGATGAGCCCTTCAAGGTAGAGGTTGCTATTAATGAATCCACTAGGTTACCTAGATGCCCTAGAGGATTGTGGGATAGAATTGAGAAAGCATTTGTTCTGCTAGACCATTCAGTACAGACTTGGATGGATAGGCGTACACATAAGGTGAATGGGTTAGCAATCTATGAGGCGTGGACGTATCGCCTACTTGGCCGATGTAAGGTATGGGGATATACTAATATCTCAACCGTCAGATGTATCGAGACACGAGTGAAGATTATTGGTGGCCAGGTATGAAGCGTGATATGATGGAGTAAGTGAGTAAATGCCTTACTTGTCTACAAGTGAAGGCCGAGCACCAAATGACGTATGGGAAATATTGAGGTGACTGAGGCTACGACTGAGAAGCTCGAAAGGATCAAAGCCCTGATGAAGGTAGCCAGAGATAGACAAGAAGTCGTGTGTGGATACACAACGTAAACCGATTGAACTCCAGGTGGGAGACTGGAAAAAAGATGAGACAGTATTGTCTGCAATGGTTTAAGGAATAACAGGTTTCGGGGATGAAACCTATATAAGGGGGGGGGGGACTTGTAACGCCCGGAAATTTCCTTTGAAGCCGAAGAAAGAAGAAAAAGAAATAAAGTCCAAAGTCGAGGGACCAAACTCGCCAACGAGAGAAACTTCAATGAATGGGAGTATAAAAGGGGGAAGACACCCCATCCTTCTCATTTTTCAGCCAAGAGAGGAGAGGAGAAGAGAAGGAGAAAAAGAGGAGAAAAGCTTGGTTCAGGTGAATTCGAGCATGGAAATCGTCGTGTAGCGGGTCAAATCGAAGCTCTACTCGACGGGATCGTTAAGGTGAGTTCTAGGACCCCTCTTTTACTTGTTTTCAAACAATTTTAGGGCTGGAAAACATCTGAAATCGGGTTTTTGTATGTGTTTATGCTTGACCCGTTTATGTATGTGTATGTGTGTATGATGCGTTTGAGCCTCGATTGGGAGCTTGTGTGTGCTTGAATGGTGTGTTGTAAGCATCCTTAAGGTTAGGATGGTCGATTTGGGCTTAAAATGGGTTTAGATGAGTTTGGGGCCGAAAACCCTCGGCTGCAGTCGGGATGAACTGCATTCTTCATCAGCTAGGGCTAGGCGACCGACTGGAGGGAGAATGAAGGCCATTCGGCCGACTGGTGGGAGAATGAAGGCCATTCGGCCGACTGGTGGGAGAATGAAGGCCATTCGGCCGACTGGAGGGAGAATGAAGGCCATTCGGCCAACTGGAGGGAGAATGAAGGCCATTCGGCCGACTGGAGGGAGAATGAAGGTCCAGTCACTCGAATGAAGGTCCAATCACCCGAATGAAGGTCCAGTCACCCGAATGAAGGTCCAATCACCTGAATGAAGGTCCAGTCACCCGAATGAAGGTCCAGTCACCCGAATGAAGGTCCAGTCACCCGAATGAAGGTCAAGTCACCCGAATGAAGGTCCAGTCACCCGAATGAAGGTCCAGTCACCCGAATGAAGGTCCAGTCACCCAAATGAAGGTGTAGTCACCCGAGTGAAGGTCCAGTCACCCGAATGAAGGTCTAGTCACCCGAATGAAGGTCCAGTCACCCGAATGAAGGTCCAGTCACCCGAATGAAGGTCCAGTCATCCGAATGAAGGGCCAGTCACCCGAATGAAAGGCCAGTCACCAGAATGAAGGGCTAGTTGCATGGAGGCCATGCGACTGGAGAGTGTCCATACACCCAAATAGGGTTGTTGCACCCGAGGAGAAGTGTAGTTTAACTTCTGACTTTCGGGAGAAAATACAGATGTAAGTTTTGACGTAAAGGTTCCCGTAAGTTCATGTAAGATGACGATTGAGGCCTTAGAGAACATGTACGGCATAATGATGATGATGTTGCATGTTTATGCATGATGCATGTTATGTATGTATGATGTTACCCTGTATGACGTGATGACTGTGCATGTTAATGTTCCTTATTGTTACGTGTGATTATCTTTCCGTGGCTTTGCATCGAATGTTAATGAATGAAATGAAAGTATTATGTAACGTAAAGTGGAAGATAATAAAAAGATGAACGTAACGAATGAATGCATTAATTAATGAATGAATGAGCGAATGACCGGCTTGCAAGCATATGTATGAGGTAAGCGACTCTGTGTCGCAACAGACTCGAAAGAGGTCCTTGTCGCGTACTCTGGCTGTGTCAGTCTTCGGACATGAGTCGGGGGTGTTGCATGAGACAGGATCCGGATGAATGAGAAGAGGATCGCGTACTCCGGTACTGTGTCTGTCTTCGGACATGAGTCGAGGGTTGTGTACAGGCCCCGGCACAGTATCAATCTTCGGACATGAGTCGGGAGTAGTGCGTGAGACTGAGATGAGATGAGAGAGAAACGAATCGTGTACTCTGGTGCTGTGTCAGTCTTCGAGCATGAGTCGGGGGTTTGTGTACAGATCCCGGCACAGTACCAGTCTTCGGACATGAGTCGGGAGTATGGCGTGAGTTGATGAATGAGAAAGGTAACGATGGAAAGAACGAATGTATGAAATGAACGTTAACGAAATATCCTAATAATGTACAAAATGGGATCCTTGTCACTCGACCTCAGTAATCGTGGCTGAGTGCCATGAAGAGGGTAAAGTCTGACCGGATCTAGAACGGTATGAATGGATCCTTGTCATTTGACCTCAGTAATCGTGGTTGAGTGCCATGAAGAGGGTAAGCCTGACAGGATCTAGAAAGAAGTAAAAGATAATAATGTACGATGAATGATGATTGTAACGAACGTAATGGAAGATAATAATTATATTATCTATATGTACGTATGATGTATGATCACGAACAAATGTAAGGTACTGTCTGATTTTGAAAGAAAGTAAAGAACAGTTTTACGAAAGAAAAGTAGGTTTTATTATAAAACTAGAACTCACTCAGCAACGCTGACTTTGATGTGTTTCCAGTTGGCAGGTATGTTGCTGAGGATGGCACGGGGCAGCTACTCAGCTTATTTTGGATGGCATCCAATATTTATTATAAGGCTTTTGTAATGAAATGTAACACGAATTTGTAAATGATAATGAAGTATTGTTTGCAAAAGCTATTATATTTAAATGAGATATTATTTTAAATGTTTCCGCTGCGACGTTTTTATGTAAGATGACGAAAATTATGTTTTGAGTGCGATGAATGACCAGCTGTAAGCGTCCCGAGAACGGGGCCTTACATATAAGCAGTTTTTTCAGCTTCAAGTTCGTACATATAACTAAGATCTAATATTCAAAGAGTCATGTACAAAATTTGATATGCAACAAACCTGACATAACAAAGGAAAGTGTTATACAGATAAGAAATTAAAAAAACACATTATCTAGGTTAAGTCGGCCTGACCATTTTGACCCATACTAAAGCTACCCATATGATCACCCGATTTGACCCATAATAAAGCTACCCATACGACCACACAACAAAACTCTGAAAGGATAAATGAAGAATTTAAACTGCAAGTGATAATTTTTATCTTTTCTGTTGTAGTAAAACATTACATTTAAGTAAATAAATTTAAACAAAATGGATGAGCATAGAAAATAAAACAGAAGAACACCAAGTAAAAAAAGACATTTTCTATTATTTTCTCATTTGTTATATAGTATTTTTTAAATTTGTATTTATAGGTGTATACCTAATATAACAACACAATAACTAAACCTTAAAAACTTACACTTGATGCAGGCGTGGAAACATCCAGCAATACTAAGATAGTCTCCAAGACATGCTGCTGGGACACACTCTAAACCACAACTTTTGTCAAGCAAGGAGCTATTTGACTAAGCATTGTCCTGTTAAATATCCCTTCTATTTAAAAATCTACCTTGTTTGGTATTTGCAGCAACTATTATGTATATGCATCAAAGGGGATGAAGTTGAGTTGAGGTGTTCGCTATCAAAAAGTTTAAAGTCTAATTTAAATTCACATTTATCATAACTTGTTAGCATCATCAGATGTAATATATAAATGCTCCCATACTTGGCCCATAATAAACTTCAAGTTGGTAACTATGTCACACATGCTAGACTACTTTAGTCAAGCTCCATTATAAAAAAAATATAAGCTTGTAGATGTCTAGATTCACTAATAAGGAAACATAAAGAGGTTTATAAATCAGTGAAATAAAAACATTTACGAATCAAACTCTTGTAAGTGGAATTGAAGAGATTAAATGCAAGTTCTAACTTCTAACTCTGTAGAAAGGTTCCTAAAAAATAAGAAAACAATCATTTGTTGCTTATAGTTATGGATGTTGCGAGTATGATGCACTTGTACACATAGGTTTCGTATTAGTAACCTGATTCTAAAGGTACATCCACAACAAACAAAAATATACCGCATTCAGGTTGGATCAGGTCAAAATAATTAAATCAAATGATAGCTTAACAAACATTTTTTACATGTTATTAACTCAAGGCTAATCACGATGAATGTACGTCTAAAGTTAACGAAATTCAGTGACATTTTTCAACCTTTCTTAGTAAAAAACTAAACATAAATATCCAGTCAAAATGTCTACACCATATAGTGAAAATATACCAAAATAAGTTGTTAAATTATGGGGCCAAAATGCCAAAATGCAGCTAAATGTGCAGTCGAAACGCCATTTGAGTTTCCGACCAAATCATTATATGACCAGATTAATTTATGACAAATTAAGCTTATGGCCAGATCACTTTATGAGCAGATATGTACTATCTGGTTCTAAAGGTGTTTTGCTTAATTGGTCCCAAATTGACCCATTTAAAAACTCATTGAGCAGACTAAAACAAACCTATTCTACTATCAAAAATGCAAATAAGCGACCAAAATTTCCAAATGAATCCAAATTGACCCAAAGTGTGTTTTTCATAGATTTTACCTGCAATCTAAGAGTTAGAGCATTTGATATTCCAATTATCCTATTGAACATTCACCAATATTTCTAAATTTAATCCAAGTTTTCTCTTCCAAACATCAGATCAAGGTAAAAGTTGTCAAAAATACAATGATGTAAATTTGAATTCAAAAGTGTAAAATTAACTTGTGAATTTTACCTTTTTTATACAATGATGTAAATTCAAATTCAAAAGTGTAAAATTTTGAAGTAAAAGTTGACAAACATTTAGAAGATTAAAATCACATCTAAGAAAAAGCCACAAACAGAGAATTTTCCATCGACAAAGTATAGTTCAAATTCAGAGTGTAATATTAAACATGATTTAGAAGATTAAAATCACGTCCAATAAAAAGCCACAAACTCAAGAATTTACCATTAATGATATATTGTTCATTACTTCAGAAGAACTCTCACAGTCCTCACCATTAGATTTATGACATTTCATTCTATTCAAGCTTTGTTGTATTCGTGAGATTTTAGTATCTATTTTGATGGCAGATCAAACAACGAGAAGATATAATAATAGTTTGTAATTATACACAAGTAGAGATTACGAAGAATAGATTAAAAAAAACTATTCAACACATCATTTAAAAAAGAAACAGAAAGAACTCATAGTAAAAAGGGTATAATAAAAACTTTAGAGACAACTCAAATAAACTACAGAATTATGCAGATTTTTATAAAGTTATCATGTAATAGACCTATGAAAAAAACTTGAAAACCATTCTTACTTGTCATGTCGGCAGTTACTTTCAGCATAGTAACTGCAGTTTGAGCGAAATGAAGCAATTCTTCTCTCCTTACCTTATCAACAAAAGTACAGCAAAATCAAAAGCTGCGTTCATTCAAACAGCTGGGTGTCACAAACTTGATTGAGATTAGTATAACACAAGATTGATATAAAAAGCAAGCATGACAATTAACAGATTACCTGTTTTTACATCAGATTTACGCACTAAAATGCATCATAACCAAACACACAGCTATTGAATCTATAAAACTCAAAATTGTTGTCAAGTATCGGCTACTGTTTAAGCAAAAAAAACCATTAGTGAACTTGAAAAAAGATTATCACCAATTTGTAAATCAGTGGAGGAAGGAAAGAAACCATTGGTGAAATGCAAGACGGCTGAAATATTATTAACACGACAAGACGTTGAGAAATAATGACAGAAGCTGCAAAATGCCTTGAAGGTAATGATAATCTTCTATTTTTAGATCACTTTTTATTTTATGATATCTTTTAATGCCAAACATTTATTTTACTACACTTTCATATCTAAAACATTTAAGAAATCTTCTTTCTTGATATTATGCTATAGTTTCTGAATCTACGTTGAAACGCAAGTTGAGAAAACTTGGGATCGAAGAATGGCCACGAACAAAACCACTGAAGAGAAACAAAAAAGATTTTGCAATTACTCAAATCGAAACAAATGAAGAAGTCAATGGAGCAATTCAAGAGCCATCAACAATGACCATAAAAGCAGAGTATGCAGGTCGTATGATCAAATCATGTCTTCTTATCTCGCAAGCAAACTTTGAAATAGTTGTGAAAGAATTAGTGTCAAGTTCAAGTTGAATTTAGGGACTTATGATCTCACGTACCTTGACGAAAGAGACTGGATATTGTTAACATCTGATGAAGATATGAGTGATTGTATCAAAAGTTCAAGAAAATCAGATAGAATTCTAGTTCGGCTACGTGTGCTACCATCAACCAATAATATCCAAATCTAGTGATGCAGAATTTATACTTAGATATATAGACGATTTAAATTCAAATCAACAAAAACAAAATTTAAGATGAGTATTTATATATTCATAAGTGTGTTATTTATACTATATGTAATGGTTGTGGGTGATTGTGAGTTGAGTTACTTATGTACCTCGGGCTCAACTTCCCCCGCTTTCTAAACCGAACGATACCTTTCCAAGGTGAGACCTTCAACATGACTTTCTCACCCACCTTGAACTCAATCAGTCTACGTCTCTTCTCGGCATACGATTTTTGTCTATCTTTGGCTGCCTTCATAAAGGCTTTGATCTTTTCAAGCTCCTCAGTCGTAACCTCAATCACCTCAATACTTCCCAACTCTTTCTGACCAATATTGCCCCAACAAATGGGTGTTCTACACTTCTTACCGTATAGCATCTCATATGGAGGCGTACCAATGTTGACATGATAACTATTATTGTATGAGAATTCAGCTAACGGTAAGTGATCATCCCAACTTCCTTTAAAATCAATGACGCATGCCCGAAGCATATCTTTTAGCGTATGTATCGTCCTCTCCGACTGACCATCCGTCTGTCGATGATAAGCCGTGCTGATGTGTAATCTCGTCCCTATAGCATCATGAAATTTCTTCCAAAACTTAGATGTAAACCGAGTGTCACGATCAGACACAATAGACACCGGTACACCATGACGAGCTACAATATCTTTGATGAATAGATCTGTCAACCTCTCGGATGAATATGTTTCCCGAATCGGTAGAAAGTGGGCACTCTTCATCAGACGATCAACTATCACCCATATGGGATCATACCTTTTCGCGGTACGCGGTAACTTCGTAATAAAGTCCATGGTGATATGCTCCCACTTCCACTCGGGTATACCCAAAGGCTGGATCTTCCCATACGGCTTCTGATGCTCTACCTTCACTTGTAAACAAGTAAGGCAGTTACTCACATACTCCGCTACGTCGTGCTTCATACCCGGCCACCAATAATCTTTCTTTATATCCTGATACATCTTAGTAGCACCGGGATGAATGGAGTATCGAGTCTTATAAGCCTCATCCATGATCTTTCAACGCCAATCCCCATAACATGGAATCCACATCCGTCCGAATCGAGTTCTAATACCAAGGGTGTTTTCACCCAACTCCGTGATCATTCCTCTCATCCTTTCAGAGTTTAGATGATCTTCTTTCGTCGCCTCATCTTGAAACTCTTTGACCTGCTTCCTCACATCAGAGGTTATAACTAACTGATAGGCCTTTACCCGAATTGGTTCAGGCCTCTCCTTTCGACTAAGGGCATCCGCCACTACATTGGCATTGCCAGGATGGTAATGGATCTCGCAATCATAATCCTTTATGAGCTCGATCCATCTCCTCTGCCTCATGTTCAAATCCTTGCTCGAAGAAGTACTTCAATCTTTTGTGTTAGTGAATATAGTGCACTTCGTCCCGTATATGTAGTGCCTCCAAATCTTTAGCGCAAAGACCACAACTGTTAGCTTCAAGTCATGAGTAGGGTAATTAACCTCATGAACCTTTAATTGCCGAGGTGCGTAAGCTATAACCGTTCCTCGCTGCATCAACACACAATCCAACCCTGAGTAAGAAGTATCTTAATAAACCACCAAATCCTTGCTTCTTTCGGGTAATGATAAGACTGGAGCTTGCGTCAGCCTCACCTTTAACTCCTCAAAAGCATTCTCTTGATCTTGACCCCACAAAAACTTCACATCTTTACGGGTCAACTTGGTCAATAGAGAAGCTATCTTGGAGAAGTCTTGAATGAATCTCCTGTAATAACCCGCCAACCCTAAGAAATACGGATCTCGGATGGCGTCTTCAGAGACTTCCATTGCATCACTGCTTCCACCTTTGCCGGGTCTACCATAATCCCTTCAGGATTCACTACGTGACCCAAGAACTGAACTTCGTACAACCAGAACACGCACTTGGAGAACTTAGCATACAACTTCTCCTTCCTCAATGTCTCCAACACTTCTCGAATGTGGTCGGTATGCTCCTCTTTGCTCTTCGAATAAATCAGGATATCGTCAATAAACATAATCACTGATTTGTCTAACATCGGTCGACACACTCGATTCATCAAATCTGTAAAAACAGCTGGCGCGTTGGTTAAACCAAAGGACATAACGAGAAACTCGTAGTGTCTGTAACGCGTACAAAAAGCTGTTTTAGGAATATCTTGCTCCTTCATCTTCAGTTGATGGTAACCAGATTGAAGGTCTATCTTAAGAACCAACTGGCTTCTTGGAGCTGATCGAACAAATCATCAATTCTCGGTAACAGATACCGATTCTTCACCGTCAACTTATTCAATCTGAATACATATTAAGTACGTGTTGCCTTGGGATCAATTTTAGCACCACGTCGCTACTTTTTTTTATCAATCTGAATACATATTAAGTACGACGATGTCATTTACAAATAAAATCTATATCGAAACATAAAAAGACAAAGAAGTTACAATTGTTCATTCGTATTTGCATAAACCATAATATTTATTAAAGTTACAAAAGAAAACAAAATATATATAAAAATAATTATAATATTTAAAATACTAAAAAAGTAATCAAATGACTAGGAAAGGTTTGTCCGCTTATACTTTTATGTTTTGAAGAATTGTACTTTACAATTGATAATATTAGTGATAATATTGTTTTGCATGGTCTTCACTGCTCCCACGTGAGCTTATGAGGCAATGTGCCCATGCGTGGAACACCACTACCTCCAAAATGAAGCTTTTCCGAAACCCTTTTCAGTTTTCATCACAAGCAAAGCAACTTTATAATCGAGGGACAAACAGAGAGACATACTTGCTCAACAAAATCAGCAGCAACAAATTGAGATATGAGTTTTATGGACTTCATTGAACTCCTTCAGATGAATTTAGATGTCTCTAGATTCCTTGAAGCCTTTCCAAACCCTCCTCTGTTGATGCGATGTAGATCTGGGTATGGAGATCCATGGGTCTTTTGTAGCCAATCCAAAAATAATTCATCATCTTCAGGTTAGTTTCTGATTCCTTTTTAATATGATTATTATTCCTTTCATCAAATATAAATATAACATAACCAGCGTACGCAGTTGATGTTATGAACATCATTCACGACAAGATCACATCTACACTTTGTAATATACGTTTTGGATGCTGGAGGTATCTTTCTGGGCACCTGTAAGAATCGATGGTAGACTGCTACTTTCGAATTCCGGTCTACCATTTGCCCTCATCATCTCCTCAATCGTCTTCCTTATACCATTAATCCATTAGATGATGACAGAAGCTAGGAAGTTTTCTCTCATGCTTCCAGTTTGTTTCCCTTCCGAAAGCTCTTGTGTTGGTGTCCTCGATCTTACTACGCACCATAGAGGATATGGTTTGGGGAAAATTGTCTCAAGTGCTATCAAAGAAATAAAGGTAAGTGTTTTACAATATAAGTTTAGCATTTAATAATAAGACTTATGTTGAAATTAGTTAGTTTGTTGTACATAATCTAACTAGTAGGTAATTGGGTCGGTGCGGTAAAGATTGGTTTACCCGTCTAGAAAAACTATCAAATGACAGTTAATAACCATCATATGTATTAGTACTAGAATGGTGCCTGCATAATGCGGCGGAGCGACATTTTACATTCGACGCGTATTTCTAATATTTTGTTGTTATAGTAGTATTTTTACAAAAGCCTATTATGTCTTTTATAAATTAAAATTTAAAACACCAAATAAATGAGTTCTGCATGACGACTTGTATATTTACGTATTAACATATTGTACCTCACAAATACAGATAGGTTCAACAAAAAGTTTACACCAAAAGATTTAAAAATAAACACAGGTTACAATTGTGGTCTTAAAATGTTTTTAAACATGATAAATTAAAAAAATAGTTGAAATCTTAAAACAAATTAAGTTTTTTGGGTTTATGGATAGATATTGTAAAATGTTATGTAAGTGTTAGTAAATGTAGGGTTATTATGTAACTAACTGTAAGGAGTAATCAATAATGTTAAAAATATTATATTACCCTGAAAATAAATTGTATCTATGTATTAAATAAATTAATTGTTCTTATTTTATGATAGGAAAAACTTCATAAATATAACAAAGTTTTATGATTGTTCCAATCAGGTCACTCAAGTTTCAAACTGTTTCAATCAAGTCATTTAACTTTGGGGTGGTGTTCTAATCTTATGTAATTAACTGATTAGCAGGTAATTATTAAATTTTCAAGGTTTATGAGCCACCACCACCGCCGTCCCACCACCATGCCGCCCGCCACCATCGGCCCCGCCACCACCGCCGTCCGCCACCACCGCCGTCCGCCACCACTGCCGCCCCCCACCACCGCCGCACGACACCACGCCTTACACCACCGCCGCCCGACACCACCGCCGCCAGACACCACCGTCGTCCACCCACCGCCGAAGCCCGCAGCCGCCCGCCACCACCGTCACCCGCCACCGCCGCCACCCGCTACCACCGCCGCCCGCCACCACGACCGCCCGCCACCACCGCCGTCTCCCACCACTACCGCCACCCACCACCACCGCCGCCCACCACCACCGCCGCCCACCACCACCGTCATCCCCCACCATCACCGTCCCATCACTACCGCCGCCCACCACCACCGTCGTCCCCCCACCACCACCTCCTCTCACCTTTGACCATCCTTTTTACCTACTATTCAGGTTAAATACACATGATTGAAACATCAACATAAAGTTTAGTGACTTGATTAGAACAAAAACTTTTATAGGTGACCTAATTAGAAAAATTTTGAAACTTCATTACATTTCTACAAAGTTACCCCTTTTATGATATCTTAAAATACCCCTCTCATATGCTTTATATATAGTATAGATAAATAGGGGTACTATGTACTATTGTAATCTATCGACATTGAAACATTGTTCCCTGCATTCTACCGTATTTGTATTGCTAGTGTAAAGAAACAAATCGTTGTGTAGTGGTGTCGATCAACAAGTGTTCATGACCTATTTTAAAGCTCCATCCGTTGCTCTAACACATTTAATTTACTTTGCTACTTCTCTTTGTAGAAAGCTGGTCTGGATGTCGTTAATGTACAAGAACATATAGCATACAAGGTACTTAGTCTTCCAAATTAAAAAGAGGTTATTATGATCATTTTGTGCTTCAAGTAAATTGTTACCGGTTAGAGGAAGGATAACTTAAACCTTCCTTTAACTAGTTGTATCATATGAAATTGTGTTTTTATAAGCATTGACAATAATCATCTCTCTTAAGTCTTAGCTCTAATTCTTTGACTTTCTTGTAGATATTTGATGTTTATAAATGCTTCACAATCGTAAAACAAACTGTAAACGGTCTCAGAGCCGCTAAGGACGAGATTGAACATGCATTACAGATCGTTTTTACATTGCATAAGCTAAGTCTAGCTCGAGTGTGGATCAGTGTTAAGGATAAAAGTCATGTGACTTATTTAGAGGACACTCAAAGAATATTTGGGCTAAAATTGACGGATTATCTACTTGACAACCTTGAGTTTGAGGTGCGTGAAACGCTTGAGAGTTACAAAGAATGGTGTGATTTAATGCCTTGGAAATGCACGGAGAAACATGCTCTGAAGACGCTTCAAGATTTTAAGTCACGCTATATTTCTAGGCTCAATGATGTTGTGCTATTAAGTAGTGAAGAGGACAATTTATGGCTTCTTCTTTTGTAGTATGCTTGAGGAGTAATGGCACCGGTGATATTGATTATGCATTTGAATTCATACGGCCAAAACATTCGAGCTATGCTATCTTGTTGGAGGCATTGCTCTTAACATTAAAAAGGTGTTTGCCAAGTTTCAAGTATGCTTCTGGTGCAGAACTAGGTGACGAGTTAGATGTTATTAAAGTTGAATGTGCTACATACAATCAAGTTTGTATACTTGGTAAACCAAAATACAATGAAATTAATAATTTCAAGATATTTCAAGGAAAAACATCATCACCAATCGCAAAGGCATCGAAGGAAGGAAAGCAACCAACGGTTGTGGACTACATAGCACCTTCCGAGAAGATGACTCAAGAAGCATTACCTCCAGAAGACACTAAGAAACAATTAGATGTTATCAGTGTTGAGAGTCAAACAAGGGGTGAAACTAGTAATATCAAGGTGGTTCTAAGGAAAAAGATTATCACCAATTTGTAAATAAATGGAGGAAGGAAAGAAACCAATGGTGAGATGCAAGATGACTGAAATATTATCAACACGACAAGACATTGAGAATCACTTTGATAAAACCATGAAAGAAGCTGCAGAAAACCTTAAAGGTGACGATAATCTTCTACATAAAAGCACTCCTTATTTTATAGTAATCTAATAGAGACGCAAATCAATCCCCTCCAAATATTTGCCTTAAAAAATTTAATACCAAACATTTATTTACTATACTTTTACATCTAAAACATTTAAGAATTCTTCTTTCTTGATAATGTGCTATAGTTTCTGAATCTACATTGAAACGCAAGTTGAGAAAACATGGAATCCTATAATGGCCACGAAGAAAACGAACAAAACCACTAAAGAGAAACAAAAAAGATTTGTCCATTAATCAAATCAACACAAATGATGAAGAAAATGGAACAATTCAAGAGCCATCATCAATGACCATAAAAGCAGAGTATGAAGGTCGTATGATCAAATCATGTCTTCTTATTTCGAAATCAACCTTCGAAACTGTTGTGAAAGAAATTGGTGTTAAGTTCAAGTTGAGTTCAGGGACCTATGACCTAGAGTACTTTGATGAAGATGGATACTGTATATCGTTAACATCCGATGAAGATATGAGTGATTGTATTAATAGTTCAAGAAAATCATATAGAATTATAGTTTGACTACGTGTGATACAATCAACCAGTATCTAGATCTAGTGATTCGTGTAGAATCTACTCCGTTTAATAAATGTTATTGTATTTGTACTTATAGACATTTGTTCTTTTGAGAAGACTATTGCAGGATCGGTGTTTGTCACTTAAACATAATGTTTTCTCTCAAACTCACCTAGAACAACACTCGGATATATGAAGAATCAATAAGAGTTGATCACAATATATAAAGTAATATAGAACACAAAAATATAATATTCAAGATACTTTTATACATTGATTCTCAACTCAAAATACAAGACTCTTACAAGCAGAAGTTGCGATGTCTCACTTGGTTACAATGAGTTTCATGGAGAACCTATATATAATACTACCTACAGCCGGATATACTTTGATACCAGCTGGGATTCCTTAGCTAAAGCCTATACTACAAGACTATAGTTTAAGGTATCTCAAATAAAGTATTATCTGAGATAAGGTAGGCAGGACATGTCCCTGACTTACCTTTTGTCACCAACTAAAGTTGGTAACATGTACTATCATAAAAAGGTAAACAGTGGAATAAAGTATGGTCAACAACATGGCTCTTTGGGAAGAAGCCATTTTGTATTAGAAGTCTGCAGCGGAGTGTCAGAGACCATACTTATGTCCACTGCTCATAATAGTGTCTTCCGAAGGTTAAATGGCTTCGGAAGAGTAAGTACGTCCGAAGCCACTTATACTTTGGAAGAGGCTGCTTCTTCCAAGGCTTGGAGACTTCTTCTTTTCATCATACTTCAGAAGTGATCTTTACTTTATTCTTCTAAGTCTTGAACTTCGGAAGTATGCACTTGTCTTTGGAAGTGGAGTTCTGTCTTCGGAAGTTGGTCTTTCCCTTTGTCTTCGGAAGAACTCTACAACCTTCAGAAGTTCCATGTTAAGCTTCGGAAGCCTTTGCATGCAGCACAAAATTACATAAGTGACATAGTTTTGGTTGCATTAGCCTTCTTTTGATCCAACAAACTCCCCTAGGTTGATGCTACCAAAACTTCACTTATCTCTACTTCTCAAAACTTTCAGCACCAAGGAGAGTAAATATTTGTCTGTCTCCTTGTTCTTCCCTGATGTGGTACTGAGAAGTTTGTACAAATCCTTGGTAGATAGGAAATCCAGTCTATCACCTTGGATAACATGTACCCTTTGTTGTTGCCCTCTGAAAAGAGTTAGTTGATGGGAACTGTAATCATATTCCTATCAAACTATAGGTTCCAATTCAGGACCTTCCACCATCTGTAGAAAGGTATCACCTTTGGTAGGAGATCTTTTCTTGTCTTCCTGTCTTCTCAACTTCAACTCTTCTTCAATCTTTGCTTTTGCAGTTAACTCAGTTAGATGAAGACTGCTGAGATGATTTCTGATGAGTGCAACAGTTTCAGAGTTGGAGGGGTTGGAGAATGGCTTCTTTGCTAGCTCAGCAATGTCGAACCTGCTAGAGTGTAGCAGAGAGGTTGCATTAAGTCTATTGACTTCACCATTCTCCCTTTCCATAACAAATTTGTGAGAAGGTTCATCGAACCTCCAGTGGATCATCTTTCTTCTAGGCACAAGAGACTGACTAGGAATCTTGTCCTCTTTTCTTGTATCCAGTAGAGTCACCAGTTTTCTTCTGAGCTTCTTTTCTTCCTCATTTAAGAGTCTGAATTGAGGCCCAAAAGTCTTGCAGCCTGGTCCAAAGTTCCTCTAGGCAGATCAAGAAATTTATCTCTTGTTAGAGAACTTAAAGATCCATCAACATAGGTGATGTTGACAGAGTCTTATCCACAGGAGACTTCATTCAGAGTAGTACAGTTGGTGAGCTTCTTCTTGATTGCCTTAAACTCCTTAAGAGATAGATGTTGAGAAGGTTGAGGGGATGGTTTGGATGGTGATTGGGTAGGTTTAGGTTTAGAGGTTCTGGCTAGTGTTTTAGGTTGGATGATGGGAAGTTTGGGTGGTTGAGGTGAGGGAGTAGGTGTGGGTAGTGTTGTGGGTTCAGGGGTGAAAGGTTCAGGTTTAATGGTGAATGGTGAGGGTGAAGGTTCAGGTTGTGGTTAGGTAGAAGTAGTGAAGGTCATCCCTTTTACTCTTCTATACATCTCTTTCCTTTCCCCCATCCGATGTTAGCCTTAATTTCACTGACAATCCGTTGGAGTGTCCTTTCAGACATGGGACCCACCTGCCTACCAGAGAAGCCATGAGCTTGAAGATAGTCCTTCATCCAGGCTTTCTCAGTGAGCTTCTTGGAGGCAATGACCCTAGCCTCTTCTTCTTCTCTCTGGCCTTTTCTTTTGCAGCCTTCTTCCTTTCTTTCTCCATTTGGTCCCGCTCTTTGTTGTAGAGCCAGAGGATCGTATCATCATTGTGTGAAGAAAGTTCTTGAAGATCAAAGCCTCTGGAGAGTAGGAAGTTCACCCTGTCTCTCCTTAGTTGCAATTCAGCCTCCTTCTGTTCTTCTTCTTCCTTCTCCAAGGCCAACCTGGCTTCTTCCTCAAGTTTCAGCCTGGTTGCCTTCTCCAGATCCACCACTCCTCTAATGGTAGCAGGAGTGTTTCTTCATTGGCAGCTCCTATTTCAATAAGCTGGTCAATGATCTGCTCTCTTCTTTTATTGATGACAACCTCCTGATTGGATGCAGCTGTTTTTGCACTGGCAGCTAGCAACTTCTCAGTTTGAAGTCTTCCTTTCTTCTTGAGTTTCTAATCTTCTCCTCTTCCTGAAGCTCTTCCCCTAGTCATCTTCCTTTTTCCTTTGTCTTTTGAAGATCCTGATTGTGGTGGTTCTTGGAGAGAGGTTTCAGATTGTGAGAGAGGCAGAGATGGTGTCTGGGATGGAGGTGGAATCAGAAAGTCCTTATTGTTCACCTCAGATGCCATTTCAAGGATTGCATTTGTGATGATCAGTTCCTCAGACATTTTGAACAGTCCTTCCGCAGCTTCCATTTCAGCTTCGAAAGATTCAGCTTGTTCTTCTGAGACTTTAACTTCAGCTTCGGAAGTTGGAGGAGATGCAGATTTTGTCCCAACTGTTTTAGTTGCTCGGCCATCAGTCCCTATTTCCCCTTCGAATTGAATCTTAGGTTCCATGTGGACCTTAGGTTGACCAACTTCTTCCATAGTGGTAGAAGGTGCAGTCAGCCTTTGAAGCTCTTCAGCTCCAAAGTAGAGTATAGCAACATCTAGGCTTGGCTGATCTGTGATGATCTGAATAGAAACTTGGTAAGTAATCTTATAGATCACTGAGCATCTTTGAGTCAATTTGCAGAATGACTTGAGGTGGCTCAGACACAATGATGATAGGAGTAGATGAAGTTGAAGTTGAAGTGTGGCTCTGTGGATCCTCAAGTGTTTGTCTCTGAACATTCTCCCCCTTTTTGGTAGCATCATCATGAGAGCTAGATGAGCTAGAGGAAGAAGTCAATGAGACTTGAATAGGTACATGCCTAACAGACCTCTCTGTCTGTTTCTCAGCTAGTTGAGCCTTGAGATTGTCAATCTCAAGTTGGTGAGTGGCAGACCTTGCTTCTAAAGTCCTAACCAAGGATTCCAGGTTTGAGACTTTAGATAGAAGGTCTTTGATAAAGAGTTGCATGCTTCTCTCATCTTCTTTTGAAGAATCACGGGGAGATGAGGTAACATACCTAGTATGTTCAGCCTCACCACCAAATGTGGGTTCTTGGCACCCTGGTTTCCCATGCTCAATGATGTCTCTTTCAGATTCATCAAAGGGCTCAGTTGCCATAGATTCAGTCTGAGATATGTTACCACTGTCCACAAGGTCCATTAAGGAGCCTTCTGTAGTGGCAGCTGAATCTATATGAGTCCCCTCCACATCAGTGGGACTTACCTCAGTTATGGTTGCTGATGGGGGCTAGAAATAAGGGATTTCTCCGGGCTCTGTTGATCTTGAGAGGGTGTTGTAGATCAACTTCATTGCCATGGAGAGATGTATCTCTTCATATGTTTTGAATAGAAGGTCAGTAAATGATAGGGAGGTTTGATAGGGAGGTTAAGCCTACTGACCCGGGACCTTGGTCAATGTCTATAGGCATTGAGCCTCTAGTAGGGCTGCCCCTTGTTGGCATCTCAGAAGAGTGTAGATACTCATTCTGAGGGCTGCTGGTTTGGGTGTCGGGCTCATGGGTTTGAGACTAAGGAGACTCAAAACCCAAATTAAGGTTAAAAGAAAAGGATGGAGAGACCTCTGACTGAGTGGGAGCCCATGTTTCCACTCTAGTCTTTTTGGATTGAACAGGAGGGGCTTGTTCAATCAGAGTAGATTGAACAAGGGTTCGTTTGGGGCGTCTCTGATATGTGATGGTGATGGGTAGAGAAGGTAGTGTTTGTATTGTGGTGGAGGTTGCTGGTGTGGGTTCATCACCTGTGGGGTGAACAGGGATGTCACCAGGAGCTATGCGCTCAATAATACCTAGAAGTAGGGCAGTGTGTCTTCCAGTGAAGTTGGTGGACATCTTCTTCAAAGTCTTGAAGATGGTAGGCCGTATTTGGGGAACAGTCAGAGCAGCTGCACAGACAAGCATGCTCTGGTCCAACTCATAGTTGATTATGTGTTGAAGGAATCTAGGATACATAAAGAATGTCTCCCTTTACAGATTCCCAATCAGATTTGAGAACACAAATCGTGAGTAATTAAAGCGCAGGCCTCTCACCAATCCATGAACTAAGCATCCCAATTCATAAGGGATTTGATCCCAACCCCCGAATTTGTTGGACAGGCAGTGAAGGACAACATGCAACAGGAACTTCCAATTATAGGAGAAGTTGAATTGTAAACTGTTGATCTGCTGATGTCTCCACCATATCCTATGAGAATATAAGTGTGTCCAAATCTTCCTTAGGGAATCAGTAGGAGCTCCTTCATCATGAAGCTCAAGATGCTCCTTGATGAGTTGTTCAGTAATGATCAACTCCTGTCCACAGATGCTGGACCTAAGTACACGAATCCCATTTAGGGTTTCGACTTGACCATTTCCCCAAAATTCAGCCATTTGATTGGAGTAAACAGTGGGGTTAACGGTAAGGGCAGTGTAGTAGGTTGATTGGGTGAGAAATAAGATGATTTCAGAGAAGTCAGCATCTCTTGAAGAATCAAGAAGTGTGACTTGGTTGTGCTAAGGGTTAAGAGCCATTTGGGAAAGGTGAATGCAGATGATTTTGAGTTTGGGTAAAGTTTGAGAGGAGAATTTTTAGGGCAGTAAATTTTGCAAGTAAGAAAATAATAGTGAATAGTTGATATTATTTAAAAGATTATGGAATGGCGGTAATGGGTGTTTGGATAAGGTGATGTGATAGTTTAGTGGATGAATTGACAGTGGCGGTAAGGTTAAAATCAGTTAAATAATCCGATATCATTAACAAAATCTTTGCTTTTTACAGTATGGGGCCCAAGAGATTTACATTACATAGTAGAAACTCTCTTCCGAGTGTAAAACATTTCCGAAGGTAACTTGTCTTCCGAAGGCAAATCTTACTTCCGAAGCCAAAACTTTGCTTCCGAAGGTTAGAGTTGCTTCCGAATGGAGAATTTTTGTAAGTCTCGGAAGTAGATCTGATATATAATCAATCGCTTTTTCCGAGGCCAAAATTTCTTCCGAGAAGAAAGTTATCCTTCTGAGAAATCTTGCTTCAGAAGATATGAGAATATCTTCCGAGGGTTAATTTCTCTTCGGAAGGAATTTACACTTAGAAAATTTTTGAGAGAACTTCTTGTAACAGGGCTTAAATTGTATTGACACAAGATTTACATATTAAAAGGTTTTCAAAAAAGATTAAATTAATCAATGTTTATCATCCCAATAGTTGTTATGAGATACTTAATCTTTGTTCATCAAAAGCTTTGGTGAACAGATCAGCATATTGTTCATTTGAATCAACTTTGATTAACTTAATTAGATTTTTCTCGTTAATATCTCTAATGAAATGATACCTGATATCAATATGCTTTGTTTTGGAGTACTTCACTGGATTTTCAGTAATGGAGATAGCACTATTATTGTCAATATGGATATGAGTACTCATAAAGTTAAATCCATAGTCTAACATCTAATTTTGAATCCATAGCAGTTGAGCACATCAGCTAGCAGCAGCAATGTATTCAGCTTCAGCAGTTGATGTAGAGACAGAGGATTGTTTCTTGCATTGCCATGAGATGATCCTTCCACCAAGAAATTGACATCCTCCAGATGTGGATTTCTTGTTAACATTGCAGCCACCATAGTCACTATCAGAGTATCCATAGAGATTAAAATCCTTGTTTCTGGGATACCAGAGACCTAGTTTAGGTGCTCCTTTGAGGTATTTGAGGATTCTCTTAACAGCAGCTAGGTGAGACACCTTTGGAGCAGCCTGAGATCTTACACAATGCAAGTAGCAAACATGATATCAAGTCTACTAGCTATGAGATACATCAGAGAACCAATAATTGCCCTATACTGATGTTGATCAGTATCCTCCCCCTCAAGGTTAGGACAAAGATTATGGGTTCTGGGTATGGGTGTCTTGGCAGGCTTGCAATCTTTCATTTCAAATCTTTCTAAGATGTTAGAGACATACTTAGATTGATTAATAAAAAACCCTTCCTTCATTTGCTTTACTTGAGTTCCAAGAAAAAAGTTCATTTTCCCATGGAACTCATCTCAAACTTTTTCTTCATAATGCTTTCAAAGTCCTTACACATTTGGTCATTTGATGAACCAAATATGATGTCATCAACATAGACTTGAACAAGCAAAATGTCCTTTCCAGACTTTCTGATGAAGAGAGTCTTGTCAATGGTACCTCTAGTGTTGTCATTCTTCAAAAGAAACTGAGACAAAGTCTCATACCATAGCCTAGGTGCCTGGTGCAGCCCATACAGAGCTTTATCCAATTTGCACACATAGTTGGGGTGCTATGGGTTTTCAAATCCTGGAGGTTGGCATACATAGACTTCCTTATCTATATCCCCATATAGAAATGCACACTTGACATCAAGTTGGTAGATAGTGAAGTCCTTGGATGCAACATAAGCAAGGAAGATCCTAACTGCCTCAAGTCTTGCAATTGGTGCAAAGACATCAGTATAATCAATTCCTTCCTCTTGAATGTATCCTTGAACTACAAGTCTTGCTTTGTTCTTGATGATCAAGCCTCTATCATCTCTCTTGTTCTGAAATCCCATTTGGTGCCTATAGGTACTTGACCAGATGGT
The DNA here is from genome assembly GCA_025506515.1 of Flaveria trinervia. NCBI lineage: Eukaryota > Viridiplantae > Streptophyta > Magnoliopsida > Asterales > Asteraceae > Flaveria > Flaveria trinervia. The sequence continues at coordinate 156,413 of JACCIX010001258.1, forward strand.
AGCGGACATAGGTACCATACCTTTTGTCTCTTGAATTGAAGTAGTTCCTCTTGCATCGATTCAAGCCAGCTACTATCTTTCAAGGCATCTTCTACCTTCTTGGGTTCCATCTAAGATAGAAAGCATGAGTATAAACAGACATTCCCTTGATGAGTCTGTCCTCTTGTTCTCACACCCTTAGTGACATTCCCTATGATGTTCTCAGTTGGATGAGTGTTGTGAATCCTAAGACGAGGAATCACTTCCAGTTGCAAAGATAGATCCAAGTTGGACATATTCTGCTCAGGAACTGGAACACTCTGTCCAGCTATTGTTTCAAAGTCATTCAATGAGGACTGATTGAATGAATGAGAAACATCATTAATAGTTGGTAGTATTAACAGTTGCCTGTTGCTTCAAAATACTACTTCCTTCTGCCTAGTGTTGTGGTGGATCACCTGATGAGTTTTGAGGCTCAGTAGGTGATTCACTTGTTGAAGCTTCACTATTCCTTGATATAGTTAAACTATCAGATCTGTGAATAGTGGAAGCTTGGTGTATTGCTGCACTTGGAGAACTTGGACTAGGTCTGGGAAGCTCAAACAGTTGATCATTTATAGTAGCATCAGCATCATTTTGAGCACCTGTTCTAACTGAAACATTCTCACAAGATGGTTTAGAATAGTTTGGAAACAATTCTAAATCAAAGATATGATCAGGGCCATTCCCCCTAACACAAAGAGTGTGCTCATTCACAACTATATTGGATGACTTCTCAAATTGTTGATTCTTAATGTTGTATACTCTGTAAGCTTTGGAGCTAGAAGAGTATCCAACAAAGATAGCATCATCCGACTTTTCAGCAAATTTTGCTATATTGTCCTTTGTGTTAAGTATGGTACACCTGCTGCCAAAGGATCTTAGAAAGCCAATGAACGGTGGCCTCTTGTTCCATAGCTCATAAGGGGTCTTTCCATATGGCTTAACTACAAGAATTCTGTTCTGCACATAGCATGTAGTGCTGACTGCCTCTGCTCAGAAAGTTAGAGGTAGTTTTGAATCAACTAACATAGTTTGAGCAACCTCAATAAGTGTTCTGTTCCTCCTCTCAGCAACACCGTTTTGTTGGACCAAAAGAACCAATGAGCCAGATCAGAAAAACCTTTAAGTCCCACAGACATCAAAACAACTGAAGTGATCTACAACTGCTGAAGACAAAGTCTGAAGAACAAAGTCTGAAGAACAAAGTCTGAAGAACAAAGTCTGAAGACAAAGTCTGAAGACAAAGTCTGAAGAAAAAGTCTGAAGACAACTGCTGAAGACAAAGTCTGAAGACAAATTCTGAAGACAAAGTCTGAAGACAACTACTGAAGACAAAGTTTGAAGATCAAGTTCTCAGTAGTTGTCACAACAGCTGAAGTAGTTCTCTTCAGTAGTTGTGATGTTTTACATTTCAGTAGATGTAATCAGTAGTTTTATATTATGTAAAACATCTGAAGTTCTTATACTTCAGATGTTATAACTTCAGTAGTTGTAATGGTTGTTTATACTTAGCTTTAATGAAGATGTCCTCAGTTGTTGTGGACATCTTCAGTAGTTTAGTTTTATTTCAGTTGTTTGTATAAATCAGTTAGATGTCACTATCATGTGACATCAGCTGATGTCACATTCCTTATAAAAGGAATGTTGACCAAGTGTCACTATACGGGAAGTTTGTGCATGAATGAAAATATTCCTTTTGCAGAAAACTCTCTCTCTATAACCGTTACTGTTTGATTGAATACTCATATTATTCTTGCTACAATTTAGTCTAATTCGTGTGCTATTCCGCTGCATATCATAATCTAATTGATCAAACTAGATCTCGATCCTTTCAAATGGTATCAGAGCAGGCTAATCGTGATCGATTTAACAATTGATCATTGAACTGTTCATTAGATATCTCAGTTTGATCGAATTGGCAAATTTGCAAGAATTGGTTATAGAGTTTGTTTATAGTTGCTTCCTGTGCATCAATTTAAGGTTCTTCTTATTTCAAATTGTGTTGTTGAGTTTTTGAGTTAGGTTCGTCTAATTCTCATTGAATCTGTTTGAATTGGTGAAAATGGCTACATCAATCAATGATCCTCACAATACTGGCTCCTCAACAAAGCCTCCGATGCTTGTTAGGAGTGAGTACAACATATGGCAACGACGAATGCTCCATCATCTGTCTGTTAATAGTTCAGGTTGTTGGAAATCGTGGTTCATGGACCATATAAGCCTATGGTGAGTAATCCGAAAACCAATGAAATGGTTTCGAAGAGGAAAGAGCATATTCAGATGAAGATCTGAAACTGTTTGAAATTGATGCTAAAGCCCATGGAATTCTGGCCATGGCACTGCCTAATGAAATCTAAAATAGGACTTATGCATCATGAATCTGCTCATGACCTCTGGGTTGCTCTGAAAGAACAATTTGGAGGAACTGATGAGGTCTTAGCAAACAATAGAGAAATCCTTGCCCAACAATATGAGACATTCTCTCATAGAAAGGGTGAGTCACTGACTCAACAGTTTGAGCGATTTTTCTATTTGATATCTGAGTTGAAAATGGTTAAACATGAATATACAAACAGTCAGATGAACAACAGATTTCTCAGATCCCTGCCTGAGAGATGGGACACTTATACCATTGTCCTACGCTCCAGTGCAAATCTAGATAATCTATCTCTCACCCAACTTCATGGGAAACTGCTTACATTTAAAAGGGAGATAGAACAGAAAAGAAAACTGACTTCATCTGGGAAGCTCACTGATGACTTTGTACCAGGGAATACTGCTCTGGTTGGTCATGAGTCAGAATATGCTACATCAGAAAGTTCATATGATGAGCATATTGATTTCTCTTCAAACAGTGGAGATCATGCTTTTGCTGGTATTGATGGTAATTCAGGATGTAATAGTGACAATCTGTGCTTTTTGATGGAAAATTGGAAAGGTATTGCTGATGATGATTTGGAAGAGATGGATATATTGAGCCAAATGGCATTAGTTAATATCAAATCTCAAAATTTTTACAAAAGAATAGGTAGAAAATTCCCTGGTCTCTCTGGAAAAACCAAAGTTGGTTTTGACAAGAGCAAGTTGAGGTGTCACAAGTGCCATAGACTTGAACATTTTGCAAGAGAATGTAGATCATCTGGATCTAACTCTTCTGCACCCTTTGTGACCTTTCCAAACAATAATTCACAAAACAAAGGGCAACATTCTATCAGTTCTGGTCATCATTCACAAAATCAGTCATCTCCTGCATATTTTGTTCCTCAAGGTCAAATGCCATATCCTTATCCCTGTTTTTACCATGCCAGTTCAATCAAGTTCCTGTACCCATAGCTCAATAATCACATGCCCTACCTGAGCCTCAACCATCTCAATCAAGCCAACAATCTCAATCTCAATCTCAATCACATCAAAGCTTTTTCACTCCTGGTGTTGTTGACTGGAGTAGTTTACCAGATGATCTTTCTGGTTATTCTGAACAAATGTTTTCTGGTGCTGGTCAACATGGTGTGAAACTCCTTTTGAAATCTTGCTCTTATGGCCCTGGAGTCTACTGGTGGCTCAAGCTCAAATGCTTCATCATCACAGGTACCACAAGTATCTTCTGAGGCTAAGGCCAAGTTGTGTTCTGAGTCATGCATAGCTGCTTTTGCTCCATTAGAGAAGCAAATGTAGCTTTAATTAATCAAATCTTGACCTAGAGAAAGTGATTTCCAAAAGAAAAGCTGAGTTTGAGTCTGTTTTAAAAGAAAAAGATGATGAGATTTAAAAATTAAAATGTCAAATTACTGATGAAAAGGCTACGGTAGAGGTCATCTTAGAAAATCACAAGAGTCTCAAAGAAACACTTGCAGCTACTCAAGTGGAGTGTGAACGCTGGGTAACATCTTACAAGGGGTTTGAAATGCTTCTCAGTAAGCAAACTGCTTCAAATGTGAAGTTTGGGATTGGATACAATCACACTGAACCTCCTACAGATTTTACTCCTAAAACAGAAGTAAAATCTGAAGGTGAATCAATTCCCAAACCACATCATCATGTGTCTCATCCTCAAGTGAAAATGTACATCAGGGATGAAGTCAGTAATAGTACCTCAGCTAATCAGTCTGCTGATGGTCCTACTGCTGATGAACACATGATCAAAGAAAAGCTGAGTCCTTCAGGTGTTGTCTCAAAAAGTACTCAAAGTACTAAAGAGCAATAACAACACCTGAAGAACATTTCAAGCCAAATGAAACTAGAAATGGTTTGACATCTACTGAAGAATCTATTAGGAAATCCAAAAGTACTAATAGAAAATCTCTGAAGAACAAGTCTTCAGTTGTTACAAATCCTTCAGTACTTCACATAAGTACTGAAAGGAAGAAAGTACTGAAGAACACACCTTTAGTAGTTTCATCTTCTTCAGCAGCTGATCAACAGAAGATGAAGAAAAAGCCATGTGAAATATGTGGTTTATTCAATCATCTCACTGATGAATATTGCTACAGAAAGGGTTCCAAATTTAACAGGATAAAATCAAAAAGAAATTTATAAAATGAAAGATGAATTTGAAACCAGATTTGTGCCACAACATCTCAACCTGATACACCAAAGTCTTCATAAAAATCTAAACAAACGAAGAGGTTTATCATAAATAGCTAAAAATACTCCTCAGAGTATCAAAACAACAAACTAAGTCTGTGTCTTTCAAAAAGAAGGACATGGTGTCTCACAGGAATCATTCACAAACAAGTTCTGATGTGTCTGCTGAACTAAAAGCTTTAACAACCAATCAGACACAACTTGTTATGATGGTTCAACATCTATTGGGGAGAGTTAACCAAATAGATGTACATGTGATTAAACCACTGAAAAAGAAACCTAAGCCAAAATCAAAGGAATCCTTTTCAGTACCATCTCCATCTTCAAAGGCTGTTAATCATGACAAATCAGTTAGTACAAAGTTGTTGATGAGAACACACCCAAAACAAAAAGGTTTGGGTCTCAAAAGCTAACTAGTTGTTGTGATATATGCAGGGTTTTTCAACATGCCATAGAAGCATCTGGTATGTGGACAGTGGAGGATCTATGCATATGACTGGGAGCAGATCTCTTCTTCATGACTACTCTCAAGGAAAGAAGGGATTTGTATCTTTTGGTAATGATGCTAAGGTAAATCATTGAAAAGGCTTTGTTTCAAATGGAGAAATAAGATTTGATGATGTCAACCATGTGGAGAATCTCATATAACTTTTGAGTGTCAGTCAAATGTGTGATAAAGGGCATGTTGCACTTTTCACCAGTCAAAACTGTTGAATTCTGTCCTTTAATGTTTTGAATATGATTGACAAGATATTGGATGAACATACTCTCCTGAAAGCCAACAGGATTGGAAGAGTATATGCCTTAGACTTATCAAAGAAAATTGATCTAAAAGGCCATCCATGTCTGTTCTCCAAGGCCTCTTCTTAGGAATCTGAGCTTTGGCACAGAAGGCTTGGTCATGTGAATGTTGAAAACTTGAACCAGCTGATCCTTCATGGGTTAGTGAGAGGTCTGCCATTAAAGGAGTTCAAATGTGATGACAACTACTCTGCTTGTTTAAAAGGAAAGCAACATAAAGTATCATTCCCTCCAATAGAAGAACCAAAGTCCACTGCCTGCTTGCAATTACTGCATATGGATCTTTTTGGTCCAGTAAGAGTGATGATATGGCAAAGAAAAATACTGTCTGGTAATTGTGGATGATTATTCCAGATTTGTATGGACCTTCTTCTTACATTCAAAAGATGAGGCTGGTCAAATTATCATCTACTTTGTGTTGCATGTGAAAAGCAGTATTCTCTTTCTGTCAAGTGTGTGAGGAGTGATAATGGCACAGAGTTTAGAAATCACACACTTGATGTTTTATTTCTCTAAAGGAATCAAGAGGCAGTTTAGCATTCCTAGAACTCCTAAACAAAATGGAGTGGTGAGAGAAAGAACAGGACCCTTATTGAAGCTGCAAGGTCAATGTTGGCTGATTCTGGTTTGCCACTAACCTTTTGGGCTGAAGCTTTAACACAGCTTGTTATGTGCAAAATAGAGTATTGGTGAATCAATGGTTGATGAAGACTCCTTATGAAGTGTTACATCATTTGGCTCCTCTGATTTCCTTCTTAGAGCATTTGGGTGTCTCTGTTATATCTCTCAACCAAAGATTCACTTCAGAAATTGAATCAAAGGTGGATGCAGGTACTTTGTTGGGTATCCTCTACTTGTAAGGCATACAGAGTTTTTAATTGCAGATCAAAGATTGTAGAAGAAACCTTGCATGTAAATTTAATGAATCTCCAAAGGAGAAAATCCCACAAAATTCTGTGGAGTTATTTGATCTGGACATACTGCAATATGTTCCTTATCAGTCTCCAAATGTTGCAGATTCTCTGATTCGTCTTCTTCTGCAACATGTTATCCATATGTTGGTATCAATGCAAGTTTTAGTGATCAACTGTCTGAGTCTACTAAACTTGATGTTCCTGTAGCTTCAGCAGTTCCATCCACAACAAATGCTGATGAGATCTCTGATCCTCTACTTCATTTGAATTGTCATCTCAATCTAGGTTTCCAAATCTGAATCACCATCTTTACTGCTGAATCACCTACAAACACTAGCACAGATCTTATTGAGTATCAAGAACTGAAGAATCATCCCATGTCTTAGATCATTGGTGACATCAATGCTGGGGTTTCAACCAGAAGTCAGTTGTCCAACTTTTGCTTCTATGCTCTCTTCATCAGTTAGCAAGAGCCAAAGAATTATCATATTGCATTAAGAGACAATGGATGGTTTGAAGCTATGCAACTTGAGCTTCTTTAGTTTCAAAAGCAGCAAGTGTGGGAACTGGTTCCTCTTCCCCAAGGTAAGTGTGCAATAGGCACTAAATGGGTGTTTAGGAATAAAACTGATGAAAAAGCCAATTGTCAAGAACAAGGCCAGACTGGTTGTACAGGGTTTACACAAGAAGAAGGAATTGATTATGATGAAACCTTTGCCCCTGTAGCCAGACTGGAAGCAATTAGATTGTTTTTAGCTTATGCTGCTTTTCATAATCTCAAAGTTTTTCAAATTGATGTAAAAAGTGCATTTTTATATGGTAAAATAAAAGAAGAAGTTTATGTGTGCCACCCACCAGTTTTGAAGATCATAACATCCAGATTGGGTGTATAAGCTTGATAAGGCTCTTTATGGACTAAAACAAGCACCCAGAGCCTGGTATGAAACACTGTCAAACTTTCTTCTTCAAAATAATTTCACTAGAGCTCCATAGATAAAACCTTGTTCATTAAGAAAGTAGGCATGCACAAGCTCCTTGTTCAAATTTATGTGATGATATAATTTTTTGCATCCTCTGATCCACATTTGTGTGATGCCTTTACTAATTGATGCAACAAAATTTTGAAATGAGTGCCATGGGAGAATTACAGTTCTTTCTGGGGTTGCAAATCAAACAAAAGGCTGACGGAACTTTCATTCTCAATCAAAATATACAAAGGATTTGTTGAAAAATTTGATTTACAAAAACTTAAGCCCTTTTCTACTCTCATGTGCAGCACCACACACTGGATGCTGATCAGAAAGGTAAAGCAGTTGATGAACTCTTTTACAATGTATTCTTTGGGTCCTTGATGTACCTACAGCTTCTAGACTAGAACTTTGTTTGCAACTTATGTTTGTGCTAGATTTCAGGCTGCACCTAAGATTCCCATATGATTGCAGTCAAAAGGATCTTAGATATTGCAAGGAACTCATCTCTATGCCTTGGTATTCCACTAGGCATTCTTGCAAATTAGTTACTTTCTTCTCTGATGTGACTATGCAGGGTGTAAATTAACCAGAAATCACCCTCTGGTGGATGCCATTCTAGGCAAAACTGTTTAGTTTTTTTGGCGGTAGAAACAAACCTCTGTTGCTAAAAAAAAAACCATCCACTGCTGAAGAAGAGTACTTACTACTAGCAAGTTGTACATCTCAGGTAACGCTGGCTTCAGAATCATACTGGATTATGACATTACAGAGATTAGACTCCTTTACTAATGGATAGTGCTTCAGCTCTAGTATTGTTAAGAATCCTGGCCAGCATTTTCTAGGACCAACCCGTAAGATCATACATCACTTTATCAGGATTGTATGAAAGGGTCCTGATTGATCAAGTTTGTTCCTAGTGCTGAATACTTGCAAGAATAATTTATACTAGCCTTGGACCTGAACTTTTCAAATCTTGTGCTAAGGGTGTTAGGACCTGGTATTTGACTGAAATACCTAGAGATCACGTGTATACCAGATCAAATAGTGCGGAATCCTATTTGATTGGCGATCCAATCAGTGAGAACACACGAAGAATCAATCAAGGATTGAAACTAACGTTAGAAATCGATAAGGAATCGATCTAATGTGTTCTATGAACTTGGAACGATTTGGAAGGTTTCTAGACGGCTAGGTTCACTGGAATCGTACTTGATCGAGTGCCCTTGTTTTTCACGAATTGAGTTGTATTTTATAGGTTGGCACTATTCAATCGTGCGACTGAACCATTAGTTTGGTTCAGTCGTGCGATTGAACCATGCGGTTGGTTCATTCGTGCGACTGAGTGTTCAGTCGTGCGACTGAGCCAATCTTATGTTACAGTCTATGACTGATCCAGTCTCCTGGTTCAGTCGTGCGACTGAGTCAATCGTGTGAAGTTCTTCATGCTTATGGTTCATTCGCATGAGCCATTCGCATGAGAACTTCATTAAGTTAAATTTGAATGTTCTAATTAATTACATAATATTATATGTAATCATTCAGTAATCATAAACCAATCAATTCAGTCATGACTCATTAATGAACTATTAAACATTATAACCAACAGACTATCAATATCAGTTCATTAATCATACCAAACAAGATCTATTACATCACATATCAGTGATCTAGGGACAAACATGTATCAACAAACTCCCCTTGGACCTAGATCTCTCTAATGTCTTGTTTTCTTCATTACCTCCTCATATTTCTTGTACTTGTCCTCTGTGTGACTCCCGCGTGAATATCAAACGCGAAGCAAAGTCGTATAACATTTTGGAACTGGAGGGCTTGTACAATGTCTTGTGTGTCATAGAACAATGGCCACTTGTATAATGTATAGACATCATTAGCAGACAAGTTGGTTAGCCACATTGGTCGAATACCCTGACAGTATCCATTGATCCCCTTTGTTCAGAACTATGACAGCTTCAGCAGTTCTCCAATCATAGTACCACCATTTGAAGTGTGGAGTGAAGTCCTGTGGCATTTCCCTGAGAGGGATTCTCGACATAGTGCGCGGAGGACTCCACTTCAACACAATCTTTGGTTTTCCAGTAATGCATCCATCTCAGACCTTCATATACCTTGTAGGTTGTTGAGGTCTGAAGTTAATCCACCTGGTGTGGTACTCTTTCTTTAGGGCAGCCTCAAACCAGCCTGACATCTTTCTCGGGTCAGCATACAACCGTTTCAATTGGCTAGCTGGTTGAGCTCAAATCCTGGTAAGTCTTTAGATCATGTGGAAATCTAAAGTACTCTATGCCCTTTCCCTCTTAACGGCATAAACGTTAAGATCATCAAAATATGCCCATGCTATTATCCTACCTCTACCTGACACCGTAAGATGTTTCTTGACGCTGTAGAACTTGGTGTAGGCATCCCTCTTTGGTGCAGCACGTTGGGCTCTGACTTCTTCAAAACATTCAGCCCACTCAGCCTTCGAATGTATACGTCATCGTTTGAGGCTTGGGCTGTTCCTTCGGTCTTTCCAGCTTCCTGCTCCATCTTGTCTAGTACCTCAAACATATCACTGACTAGGGACTCACCCAGATTGGGGACCACATTACCCTCGTTGTCAGCGTACTGAGGGTACTCTTCATTAGCAGCAATATCTTCAACCTCAACTTCATCAACGTCATGTAGTTCGTCGTCACTGGTTGGTTGAATCAACTGTTGGAGCATCCTTGACAATGTCATCAGGATTGAGTCTGAACATCTCTCATTGTTGCTCGTTAGATAGGTCTGAATTATTTCACCTTCTTCAGGGGTATAACTCACTGACCTTCTGACAATCCTTGCAGATCAAGAATCATTGTGAGTTGAGACTTGACCTGTTGAAGGGGAGCAATATCAAACTCATCTCTATGGTACTTTGGATCTTTTGATTTACACATTTCACACTCAAGTCATTAGTAATTTATCAAACAAAATGCATTAACTTAATATAAACATTTAGTACATGGTTTTTCAATACAGAATACAAAGTAAATAAACATAAACTCTACTATTTACTTTTATCCTGAATGCTAGACTCTTCATGTGAAGGTGCAGAAGCAGAAGCTGACTGATCCTGTCTGTTCTTTGTTCTCTTCTCTTGCCCTGGAGCTGAGACAGATTCAGCTGCTTCTCCTTCTTCAGTGTCTTCATCTGCACACCACTCTCGGTTTTTCTCTTCTCAGTATCACTGTCATCATCATCATCTTCATTATCTCTGTCTCCATCCCTTATCTTTAGAGGTTCCTCCTTTGATCCTTTCAATTTTAGCAAAATGGTCCTCTTAGCTTTTTCCAACTCCTCTATTTGCTTACCTGTTGCGACACTTTGAGCTCGGAGTTGGTCCATCTGAGTGTTCTGGCAGCCAATTGCTGGGCCTGCTCCTCAATTACTCGATCCTGCTCTGCAATTTTATGCGATTGTGCAGCAGTCAGGTCGGTAAGCTGGCGGATCTGAGTGGTCTTTTCTCATCAGCCGCCAGCAATCGCAACACCATTCTATTTAAAGCTGACAGTTGTTCCTCTACCCTGATTGGAGGTAGAGAAGATCTATAGTGTGTGAGGGGTAGCTGAGGGCTCGGTTTGGTGGCTAGTGGTGTGGTGTTGGTGAATATCGGTCAGGTCGGGATGATAGTGGGGTGATGTGGGTGAATGATGTAGTGGTGGCTGGGGTCTGTCTTGTGTGGTCGGTTGGTGGTGTCTGTGGTTGCTGTGGGGGAAGGTATGGTGGTGGATGTTGTCTGAAGAGGTGGTAGTGGTGGAAGGTATGGTGGATGTAGTAGTGATAAAGTTTACCCTATGCTTCTTCTTTTTCTGGCCATGGGGTTGAGCCATCCGTTTTCTCCCGTTCCCTTCGAGGTGGATGCTCCCCCTACAATCCCCTGAGGACCCCGGAGCATAATTGGGTCAGCTTCTGTATCTCCGGAGCCTCTCGTTGTTCACCAACAACTCTTAACCCATGTTCTGTGGGAACAACTTTCCTTCCCACAGTTCGGGTCAGTGGCTCCTCATCAGATTCAACCTCATCTTCATCGTTAAGAACAAAATCTTGATGAAATCCTGCTGACTCAGTTACTTCAGCAGGTGAGACAGACACAGAGGGAACAGAGTCAGACACTTGCCTCTGGATGGAATAGCATCATCCCACTGTCATCCTCCTCTGAATCATCAGTAGGGAGGACAATTGGCTCCACGTCGGAGTCACTGTCCTCGTGACGCCATTGGCATCTCCCGGTGCCACATACTTTCATCTGCTAAGTGGCCAATCATTCTTTTCACTTGGGGCTTAATCTGCTTTCCCCCCTAAACTCTCATCCTGCCCAGAGTAGTATCATCCATTATCTCTAAGGCCACTGCGTCATGACTCTCTTTGGGCAACTGTGGCAGCTTCTCGTTGAAGACGAGCTGTAAGAATCTGGGGTACATACAAAACCCCTCTTTCCCTTTACCTCCAAATTCTCCACTAAGTAGGAGAATATCATGCTGGAAAAACTGAAGGGGTGGTTCAGAACCAGTGCCACGTAGGCATTTTGAATCTGGTCTGAGAGGTCGTCAACCCACCCCTCCTCGATGCAACACACTTGAGGATCACGTGTGCTAAGTACTTGTACTGGGGGTCAGGTTGCTCTTGTTGAGCACACCTGAGTTGATATCCCCAGCGTACTTTATCCTCAGGAAGCATCCTCTCACTGTCAACGGATGTAGTTTTAGTAGGATGATCAGCGTCATCCCCGAACTCTAGGACCCTCTGAATGTCGGCAGCAGAGATCTCAATATCATGGCCCAGTATAGAGCTCCTAATACAGTACGGCTCACGAGAGCGTCCACCAAGGCATTCTCCCAGAATGCCTGATGGAGTGATCTATATGGCGTGCAAGGCATGGAGATAGCCTTATGAATCCGGGACCGTCTCAGAAAGGCTATAATGTCGGTAACTCAGCCCCGTTCCTGGTGGTGTGATCCAAATGGGCACAGATTTTGTGCTTTGGATTTATGGACCACCTTTCTTCTGCCATTTATCTGAAACACACAAGACATAGAACCATTAGTACATAAGACATGAAAACTTTTGTTCTAAGTGTAAAGTTGAAAGTCATTTTGATTCATTCGTGCGAATGATCATGCGACTGAAGTCAGTCGCCTGTTGAGACATGCGATTGAGTTCAATCGGCTGTTGAGACATGCGATTGAGTTCAATCGGCTGATTGAGGCATGCGATTGAGTTCAATCGGCTGATTGAGACATGCGATTGAGTTCAATCTGCCGACTGGACTCATTCGGGTGGTTCGTCGGTCGAATGATCCAATCGTAAGGTTCAATCATGCGATTGGAGTTCATTCGAACGCCAGTCGCTTGCCCCACTGTTCGATCGCCTGTGGGTCGAATCTTGACCAATCTAAGTCATTTACAGTGTTTAATGGTCCATTAGCCTCGTCTACTTGTCACTAATAACCTATTAAACTCAATTTTAACATTTTGCTTCATTTACATAGGTGATTAGGTCATTTCACAGTTCGGTTCTTGATTCAATCCAGTGTCCCTATTGTAGGTCGTAATGTGCTGATTTTGGTAGGATTCAAGAGTAGTGTACCTGTAAAACGTCACTCGAATGTAAGAAACTTAACAGCAATGTATATCAGAATCTATGCAATTTTGACAGAGTAACGGTAAAGAACGCGCATTTGGGTTGCTATTGGGAGTGATGAGTGAGATGCGATCGACTGAGACCCTTAAATACTGAACCTAGGTTCATTCGGCCGACGGCCTCATCGCTCAGTTCAATCGGGCGACTGAGTCTCAGTCGTACGATTGGCCTAGTCAATCGCATTCAGTCGGCCGACTGAGTCTCAGTCGGTCGACTGACTCATTCGCTCCTTCATTCTCCTCTTTAGTTGACCGACTGAGCCTCAGTCGGTCTACTGTTTCATTCTCCCCTTCTTCGGTCGAATGGATCATTTTCATGTCCATTCGGCCGATGGAAGCCATTCGCATAGTTGGTCGATAACCATGATCCACTAGTGCGAATGGGTCACACTTTGTGAGTTTACAGTCATTTTGAACATTTACTATTAAGACCCTTTTCACTTTTGATAATAACATGTAAGCTCTTAACCAATTCAGTCACTTCAGACGTGACCTTTTAAATTTTGAAAACCATGTGGCCATCTCAGACATGACCCTTTTAGGTAAGTTAATTCCCTTCTGATTTCCCTGATGTAGTCCGACAGACACACAAATTAAAAAATAAACATAGAACTTAAACTAACTACACAACTAATTTTATTTTTGGACTTTTTGTGAGAGATAAAACCCTAAGATGGAAATCTACGGGATTTGTTGGGAGTAGACAGCTTCAACTTAGATTGATCATATCTGGACCAATTCAATTTTGGAATCATACAGGAATATCAAATCATTTGGGGACTTGTTATTAAAACTCTTTGATGCTTAAATTCTCGGTGTTCATCCAGAGTCGTTAGCAACTTAAGGAAATCATACTGAAACTCTTAGATTTTCACATTGATTTGAACTCTTGAGAATGTAGCCACTAAGATTGTCAGTATGTTTGTCCACTTAAATCCATACACAGACTTTTGACGCAGACTGGTGACTGATTTAGGTTTAATTATTTCAGCTAACATTTGTGGATCCCACACTTATATGGTAATCAACATTCCTCAGAGGTTTTGAGCGGTCTACGGGTATTATTACAAGAAGAGACTATTCTTAGAGCTTTCAAAGAGAAGCCTGTCCTCAGGTCAGTGCCATCGCACAGCAGAGAGGCGGCAAACAACAATGAATTCTAGAATATCTAGGTTATGCTTATCCTCAGGTCAGTGCCATCGCACAGCAGAGAGGCACACAACCTATCTCCTTGTTAGAGCAGCTTATTTTATTTGACACAATATGCACCAACAACATATCATTAGCTTTATTGCATTTGTCTTTCATTTTTCTTGCTTTGCTCTAATTATGGTCATCCGCACACTTTTGTGGCATTTAAATGCTCATTACCCTTATTGGAATATATTTGATGTGTTAACCAGTGATAAGATGGAAGCCCACAGTCAGTTGAACAACTTAGTTTGATCTTGAGATCACCAATCAGGTCTAATTGTCTATTGTGTTGAATCTACCAACATATCATTTGTGGTCTAGCAGCCTCTAAGTCTACTTTCTTTGTGTCACCTTAGGAGTTGCCAGTTTCTATCATCTTCCCTTTTTATATTGCTTAGACTACACAGACTTATACTTTGAACTTTTGCATCTTTTCAAAACTTAAATTTTTAAATCCCTCTTGATTGTTCCTGTGTACTATCATATTCCAAAGGTATTGAATCGGTATCACAGACACAATCTACCTTATTTCAGCTAGTTACCCCTTCTCCCTCATATTTTTTTTTATGTTAACTTGCTGACATATTCTCCCCCTAAAATACTAAAATCATTTCGGATTTAATTATTTTTGGATTTTAATAAACAAAATAACATGAGTTTAAATATAACAGACAAAAGAAAAAAACAGATAACATAAAATAAAATAAACTTTAACGAAACTACATCGGACTACACATTATTCTCATCAGGAATTACCTCACTTTTTTTAACGCCGTTGACCTCTAGCAAGTATTGAAAACGTGGTTTATCAAAGGCTTTTATATAGAGGTCAGCACGTTGAAAATCAGTATTAATTTTAACCACATCTATTAAGTTCTTTTCAAAACAGTCTCTTATGAAGTGGTATTTAATACCGATGTGTTTGGTCTTAGGATGTTGAACCGGATTTTTTGGTTACTGCAATTGCAGCAGAGTTATCAACAAAAATAGGAGTAGACGAGAATTTTCAAACCGTAATCCCGCATTTGCTGTTGAATCCAAATGATTTGAGAACAGCAACTTGCAGCAGCAACATATTCGGCTTCACAGGTTGACAATGCAACCGATGTCTGCTTCTTACACTGCCATGTAACTAATCTTCTCCCAAAGAATTGACACCCTGCTGATGTAGACTTGTAGTTCATTTTGCAGCCTCCATAGTCCGAGTCACTATACGCTGTGAGCTCAAAATCGTCATCATGAGGATACCACAAACCCCAGTGTGGGTGTACCCTTTAGATAGGAAAGATCCTTTTGACCCGATCAGATGATTGACCTTAGGTTTAGCCTGATATCTGGAACATAAACATGTAGCATACATGATATCAGGTCTTGAGGCAGTGAGATACATGAGGGATCCAATCATTCCTCGGTACATAGTGGCATCTACAAGATCTCCATTCTCATCAGGTGCTATATCATGATTCGTAGCAAGTGGAGTCCCAGCAGCAGAAGCATTCTCCATGTCAAAGCGACTGAGAATGTCTCCTACATACTTGGTCTGATGTAGAAAGATCCCATTAGGTGTTTGATCCACCTGTAACCCGAGAAAGAACTTCATCTCCCCCATCGCACTCATCTCAAACTCTTTCTTCATCACTGCTTCAAACTCTTTGCATAACTCTTCGTTCTTTGACCCGAAGATTATGTCATCAACATATATCTGTACAAGCAGTAGGTCACCATCCTTTCTTTAATAAACAGTGTACAGTCAATGACTCCCCTGCGAAAGCCGTGTTCACAAGATGAGTCGAGAGTTTCTCATACCAAGCTCGAGGAGCTTGATGAAGCCCATATAAAGCTTGTCGAGCTTGTAAACTCTATCCCGATGATAAGGGTCTTCAAATCCCTCGGGTTGACTTACATAGACTGTTTCCCTGATTCCCCATGAAGGAATGCACTCTTCACATCTAATTGGTAGACTTTAATCTTCATGTACGATGCATAGGCAAGGAAGATACGAATAGCTTCCATCCTTGCCACGGGTGCAAACACACTCATTATAGTCAATCCCCTCGACTTGGCGAAAACCTTGAACCACCAGTCGAGCTTTGTTCCTGATAATGACTCCTTGGTCATCCTTCTTGCATTTTAGTACCCATTTGGTGCCAATGACTTTAGCACCTTTAGGTCTATCAACCAGAGTCCATACACCTAACTTCTTAAACTGCAGAAGTTCTTCTTGCATGGCACTCACCCACGCCTCATCATTTAGTGCTTCACTGACATATTTTGGCTCAACCTGTGAAACAAAACATCGATAAGCACCATCATGAATGTAACCCTTCTCCATAACTGAGGCGTAATCAGCTGAGTATAGCTGATTTCGGGTTTGTACTCCTGATCGGACATCTCCAATAACATTGTCAAGGGGATGATAGACGTTTAGTCGTGATCCTGGAGTAGTCGGCACAGTCACCTCCGAACCAAGATTGTGAACATTTTGTTCTGCATCTGAGGAGATTGGAGTTTGAGGTTCCGAAGTCGAGGGTGCATCACTTATGGATGCTTGTGGACTTTCAGGAACTGGAACCTGTTCCTCCTGACTGTTCTGGTCATCTGCTTCAGTTTCATCTTCAGAGGAGTCACTGTCATCGACTACCCCTTCTGACTGAGTAGATGATTCTCCCTGTGTGCTAGATGGTGTATTTAGAATATCATACATCATCCTAGTAGCTAACTCATCATCCGAGGGAGAGAGAGAGATGTTGAAGGATTTGAAGAATCCATCATAATCGAAGAAGTATGCAGGTCCTTTGCCTGTAGGTGGTGTGGTATATCTCTGAACGTCGACATTACACCACACTTCTACAAGACCCGTTGAGTTATTGTAAACTCGCTTGTTCGGTATGTTGTTTCCTAGAAAATTCCTTCAACTGCCTTCTCGCTGAATTTTCCTTCTTGTGTCTTCTTCAGAAGTGTACACGGTGCGCCAAAAGGTTCAAGATACTCCAAATTCGGTTTGCGTCTTTGAAGTAGCTCATAACATGTCTTTCCGTGGCGCTTGACTATTAGGACTCGATTCAGTGTATAACACGCATTTGCCACTGCCTCATTCCAGAATTGGATAGGCAGTTTCGAGTCTGCCAGCATAGTCCGGCTGTCTCTATCAAACTCCTGTTCTTTCTCTCAGCAACGCCATTCATCTGAGGTGTGTAGGCAGAAGTGAATTGATGCACAATTCCCTTTTCCTTGCAGTATGCCTCCATCCCTTGATTCTTGAATTCTGTCCTGTTGTCTGAGCGTATTTGTCGAACTTTTAGCTTGTAGAGTGATTCCAGTGTGGTTACTAATTCCTTGAATGTCTCCAAAGTTTCTGATTTTGATTTCAGAAACATTACCCAAGTGAACCTTGAGTAGTCATCAGTGACCACATAACAGTACACGTCGCCTGCAATGCTCCTTGTACTAACTGGACCAAACAGATCCATGTGAAGAAGCTCAAGAGGAAGTTCTATTGAATGAACTTTCTTTTCCTTATGAGCTTCTTTGTCTGTTTGCCTTTCTTGCAAGCTACACAAAAGTCAGGAAGTTGGAAGTTCTTGACATTCACTCCTCTAACTAAATCCTTCTGAATCAAATGATTCATCTTCCTTTGACTAATGTGTCCCATTCTCCGATGCCAGGAGATGGAATCCTTCTCAGTAGCTTTAGATAAGAAACACTGAACCTCATGATCCGTTGTGGCAGCTGTTGACAGATCCAAGACATAAAGGTCTTTATATCTTGAAGCAGTCATCAGAACTTGGTCCTCTGGGATCATATATTCTTTCTTCAGCACGTAACACTTCTGGTTATCGAAGATGACTTTAAATCCTTTATCACAGATTTGGGAAACAGAAAGTAAGTTGTTCTGAAGTTGTTGAACGTAGTTCACTTTATCAAACTTAACTTTCTGATTTCCCACTTCTCCCTGAGCTGTGATATAGCCTCCTTTGTTTCCTGCAAAGGAAACATGCCTCTTTTTATTTGTTTGACGTTAGATAAAGGGCTCTATTTCCTGTCATGTGCCTGGATGCTCCGCTGTCTATAATCCACGTGTTAGTCTTAGCACTGTATCGAACACCCTGCACATACAAAGTAAATGAATTAGTTTAGGTTAGGAACCCAAGCTTTGACTGTCTTGGGTTCCCAGAGGCATCACACATCATAAACTCCACCCATTGACCCTTAGAGGGTGAGGGTAGCTCAGGTTCCTTCTTGTTATCAGTATCAGACACGAGGTTGACTTTTCTTTCCATAAGCCAGATTTGTGCAATGCCTGTTTATGATAACAGTCGTCTGGCTTACAGGTTGGACTTTAGGTTCACTAGCTCTTCTAGGTGGAGTTAGAGAACTCCGCTTAGAAGACCTAGGTCTAGAGTTCAGAAGATCAATCTTCTTCCTAGGTGTCTGATAGAAATGACAGTAGGAAGCAATGTGTCCACATTCTCCACAGTTGTAGCATGACCTGCTATCAACTTTATGAGTAGACTTTCTCTGTGGAGAAGTGCGTGACACTTTAGTAACATCAATCACTTTAGTTTTTGACTCTTGTATGTTTGATGTTTTCTCTGGTTTAACAAAATTTACAGTTTAACCTGTTTTACTTTTTGTTAACTGGTTTTTGACTTGAAGCATGTGAAAAAGTAGCATTTGAAGTCCTTTTAGGTTCTGATTTGACTCTGTTTGACCCTGACTTTAGTTAACTTTTTCAAATTCATTTTCCAGGTTAACACAGGCAATTTACCCTTTGCCTTTGAAGTGGACTCCTTTTGTTTCTGACCAGATTCAGTAGATGAACATGAGGTGTCTGGATCAGTAACAAGAGGAGTGGTCACCACATGATCCTTGATGGGGTTATTATTTACTGGTCTAGACTTAGTGTTCATCAAGGTCTCAGGTGGTGGTGGAACCACTTTGTAGCCTAATCCCTCCCCGTTATTCCTTTCTCTTACTAAGTGTTGGACTATATGTGAAGAACTAGTCCAACTATGCAGTTTCTGTTTTAATGAATTAACTTCGACTTCTAGAACTGCCTTTTGTTTCTTAGTTTCTTCTAGGGAGTTTAGATAGTACCTAATGTCATTGCTTGGTTAAAAGCCACTACTTAGGTTTCCCTAAGTTGTTTAGTCAATAGGTCTATCTTTTCTTTATAACTATGCTCATTTTGTTTTAGTACTCTATTAGCCTCAGTGCACAGACGTAAATCTTTTACTAAGTTATCATTATGATCTAAAACTAGTAAATTTCATCTATGCTATTTCTAAAAGTGTCACAATCAGAACAAGCATGGTTATTAAAAATTTGGTCAGTGGTACTTACCTGAGTTGGTTCAGAAGAGTTAGCCATCAGTGCAGCATCAGATGATTCTGGTTCTGGTGATTCTGGCTTTTCTGTCTCTGATGTGGAAACTTCCTCATTGTTTGTAACTGACCTCGGCTGCAGTTGTTTCTTCACTATGTGACATTGCTATATCAACTGCTATATCACCTTCACTCGCAGAATCATCATCAATATCCTCAACACTGGCAATGTTAGATTCTCCTGGTGAGACAAACCTGAAACTCCAATCCTGTCCTCATCATCATGAGCAGTTAAGGCTTTTGGATCCTTGTTTGATGAAGTAGAACTAGAGGCTTGCTTGTCTTGGCGAGTAAAGGATGAGAACGGGTTCCCATTCCCCGTCTTCTTTGGCTTGACACATTCTCTTTGAAGTGCCCATTCTCACCACAGTTAAAGCAGGTCACTTTACTCTTGTCGAAGCCAAAGGTGGTGTCCTTAGTAGTAACCAAGTTCTGTCCAGTCTTTTTCACAAACTTCTTCGCCCTCCGGACAGCACTTGCTAATGCCCACATTATATCCATTCTTTCAAGTTCCATCTCATCCACCTGCTCGTAGTCCTCATCTGCCAGATGGCAGTTTCCAATCTTCCCGGCAACAAGTCCATATGAATGAACCACTGCTGCTAAAAGATCCATATGCTCTCGCGCTACTTCCACGGTCACATTACTGAGGTTCTCGATCTTCAGTTTGGTAGCGTTTGCTTCTGATCCAATATGATGGGTACATGATGACCCAGACGTGTCTGATCCAGAAGGAGAAGCATGTGAAGGACCTGACGAGCTAGACACAAAAGCAGTCTGGAGGGGTGCTCCAGATGTCTTAGCTTGAGGCGTGGCGTTGTATAAAGCTGGATTTTATGTGTACGAAGACTTCTGAGCTCTATACTTCATCCTTAGTGCTTCTTCTCGCAACTTAAGA
Source organism: Flaveria trinervia (assembly GCA_025506515.1). Taxonomy (NCBI): domain Eukaryota; kingdom Viridiplantae; phylum Streptophyta; class Magnoliopsida; order Asterales; family Asteraceae; genus Flaveria; species Flaveria trinervia. The sequence continues at coordinate 176,858 of JACCIX010001258.1, forward strand.
ATGAAGTCATTATATCCAGCTCTCAAGGATTCCATTCTGTCTCAGGTTAGACACAAATGTAGCCCACTTATCAGGCAACCCGTCTCGAAGTTGCTTACTTTCTCTTCCATGGTAGTAGCCACTCCATGTGTATGCAATTCGCTCATCAAGTGGTAGAATCTGTCTATGACTTCGTCCAAACTTTCATTACCAATTGATGAGAAGTTATCGAATTCCTTCTTTAACTCCTTTGCCTTGATTGCCTTCAATGATGCATTACCATCATATCTCTTCTCTAGCGCATCCCACAGTTTCTTGGACTGCTTGTTCTCTGAATACTGGTGGAATATGTCTTTGGGGATAGACTGAGTGATCAATGCATAAACTCTTTTCTCTGCATTGTACTTTACTTTCTGTGCGTCTGTCATCCCGCTTAATGTTAGTTTAACTCCATTAGCTCCCACTGGTATACTATAACCTATCTCAATGGCTTCCCACAGATTAGGATCTACTCCATTAAGGTAGATCTCAAAACGTTGTTTCCAGTGGGGAAACTCATCTAAAGTCAAAGCTTTGGTGGTTTATTATGATTCCCCACCTCACTCTCAAGACAGCAGGTTCTGTATCCTTGAGTCCTTCCCAGCAGTAAAGGCTGACATCTGATCTTCCATGACGAAATAACTTATAATCTAATCAAACAAACTTTCACTGATGCGACTGAAGGATGCGAATGAGCTAATCGTGCGTATAAGCTCTGCGATTGGTTCAATCGTGCGAATGAACTGGCGATTGGTTCAGTCGTGCGAATGAATCTGGTGGGTATGAGCTATGCGAACGAACGGTTCAGTCGGCCGAATGAGGGTGCGACTAGGTCCAATCGTGCGTATGAGCAATGCGAATGGAGTCCAGTCGTGCGAATGAGTCACTCGTGCGACTGAAGCTGTTGTTTTGCGAAAATTTCTAGGTTTGACGGGTTTCAGCCGTAAAATTCGAAATTTCACAAGTTCTAATCGCCTAAGTCTGTAGAAACCAAACGTCGATGAGCAGGGAACTTCCAAGATCACTTTTGATGCCAAAGATTGCGTTTTTAGTGCAAACACAAACTTTTATGCAATCTTGATTGAATCAACACGTAATCAAGAGCCAATTGCTCTGATACCACTTGTTAGGACCTGGTATTTGACTGAAATACCTAGAGATCAGTGTATACCAGATCAAATAGTGCGGAATCCTATTTGATTGGCGATCCAATCAGTGAGAACACACGAAGAATCAATCAAGGATTGAAACTAACGTTAGAAATCGATAAGGAATCGATCTAATGTGTCTATGAACTTGGAACGATTTGGAAGGTTTCTGGACGGCTAGGGTTCGTCTGGAATCGTACTTGATCGAGTGCCATTGTTTTTCACGAATTGAGTTGTATTTATAGGTTGGCACTATTCAATCGTGCGACTGAACCATTAGTTTGGTTCAGTCGTGCGATTGAACCATGCGGTTGGTTCATTCGTGTGACTGAGTGTTCAATCGTGCGACTGAGCCAATCTTATGTTACAGTCGTACGACTGATCCAGTCTCCTGGTTCAGTCGTGCGACTGAGTTAATCGTGTGAAGTTCTTCATGCTTATGGTTCATTCGCATGAGCCATTCGCATGAGAACTTCATTAAGTTAAATTTGAATGTTCTAATTAATTAACATAATATTATATGTAATCATTCAAGTAATCATAAACCCAATCAATTCAGTCATGACTCATTAATGAACTATTAAACATTATAACCAACAGACTATCAATATCAGTTCATTAATCATACCAAACAAGATCTATTACATCACATATCATGATCTAGGGACAAACATGTATCAACATAAGGCTTGGTATGCTGCAGCTTGAATAAATTGACAACTACTGATGATCTCAGCTCACAAGTACTGATGAGCATCAATATACAGCAGTCACAAATAAGTACTGAAGCTATTTTATCTTCAGCAGTTTTTCATAACTACTGAAGACTAAATTCCTCAAAGTACTGAAGTACTTTATCTGTTGCAAAGTACTGAAGTGGTTACAACTACTGACGTCTGTTATAACAGATAAGTACTGATGACCAATGAAACATCTGAAAATCAGATACTCTGCTGAGTAAGTGTTGAGGTCAAATGAAACAACTGAGATATTTGAATTGACGACAACAACTGATGAGTAAGTTTATTCTTCGATTGTTTCTAACAACAGATGTTTCATTTCAAAACAATGAAGCCAAACCAAGTCTTCAGTAGTTTTTTCAACTACTGATGACAAACACCAAGTCTTTAGTTGTTACAACACCTGAAAGTTAAAACCATGTCTTCAGTCATTTTCTAACAACTGATGACTACAACCAAAAACTTTCAGCTGTTTTCTTTCAGCCGTTTCATAACCTATAATATCTAACCCTAACTTCAAACTTTTCATAAATCGATTCCGAACGTTCATCTTCCATTAACGGCGACCATGAATAATCAAACCTCGACACAACTGTGTTGCTTACTTCACAAAATCGACCTTTTGGACTAAGTTTGATGATGCTATTGATCTGATGGCCGAATCCTAGTATCGAACTACTTTCTTTTGAATCCAACCATCTATCCCGACTCTCTTCGACAATTCTGGACAAACGTCACCATCCATACTGGTGAGAATGATGTCGCAATCACTCTCCAGTCATATGTAAACCAGAAGAAGGTGGTAGTCACTCCGGCTATCATTCGCCAAACGCTAGATCTGAATGATGCTACATTTGTCACCAAATACCCGAAGGGCACCCTTGATCTCTCATTCATTAATCATGGCTATGAGGGCAACCTAAGTGCTACTACCATTCTTAAGAAGCACTTTCATGATGCTGAACGCCTAATTTTCCACATGATCAATGTGTGCCTTGCCCCCAAAACCTCTTCATGGGATCAAATGTCATCCAGGTGGCAGCAGGTATTGTATTATTCTTGAACGCCAAAGCTTAAATTTTTCTGAAATTATATTTTTAGAATTAAAAGATCTGGCAATGAAACCTGTAGCTAACAGATGGCTATTATATCCAAGGTTTCTTATGGCCATAATCATGAACCAGTTACAATCTGATGGCCCTGTTGGCCTTGGAGTCCCTGCTATGGTAGTTCTGCCAGAGGTATACTCCAGGCACAACTCTGACCACACCTCAAAGAGGCTACCAAACTGCTAAAACCAAGAAGAAGGTACCCACAGCCTCATCCTCCAGATCTAATGTCCCCTCCAAGCCTCACTCCAAACAAACCAAAAAGGCTACTCAGGGAGTTGAGTCCCCTGATGATGTCCCTACAAAACAAAGGCAGTGAAGATCATGTTAGGTTGGACTCACTTTAGTATAGATGTTTACTTTACATTGTAATAGGACTTTTGTTAGTTTCATTTTGTATTTTGTTTGTAATTAGCAGTTTTGGCAGTCCAGCGAAACTGTGAGCGAATCTATACATTCGCTCACAGTTTGCTGTTTTGGTTTACCCGGCGAACTTGTGTTCTGCCGGGCGAAACTATAGTTTCGGCATGACAGTTTCGCTGCTAGCGAAACTGTCAGTGAATCTATGACTGCTATATATACTATTGTCATTTCACTTTGTACGGTGAGCTTGCAAAACCCTAATCGTGGAATTCTATTGCAAGCTACCATTTCTAAGCAGTTACTTCATTGAAATACAATTGTGCTTGTTGTTATTGAGTGAGTTTGTTCATTTGAGTACCAATTATGTCTTGATTCATCATATTCACTTCTCAATTGTTGTTATTTGGATTGTGTGTTTGATATTGATCAAATTATCCTATCAATTGTACTGTTCATCGATCACATGGACTAACAATATGGTATCGGAGCCTTAGTGCTCTTGATTTGTTGAGTTTTTGTGGTTTTGGTCAATATCTAGTTTCAATCAATTTTCATTGGATTATCAGTTTTTTTGGCATGGAAATTGATTGAATTATGCTTGTTCTTGATTGAGGAAGATTCTACAATCATCAAATCTCAAATTCATTGAGATTTGGATGATTTCAGATTGATTTTGAGGTGAAAAAGGTTTTGAGATCGACCAACGAAATTACTGTTCTTACAGCGAAACTGTCATCTTCATTCAGTGAAATTATGAGTTATTTTGGATCAGAAGTTGTTTTCTAGAGTTTCAGCAAAAGTATTCCCTTGAACGAAAGTTCATTAGTGTTTTTGACCAATCATCAAGCGAAATTGCTGCCGAATCTATTTTTGAACAAAAGTTCAAGCTTGTTTCCTGCGAATTTAGCAGCAAAATTAAGCAATTGTTGTCTCTGTTCAAGTGAAAGTGCTGCTGAAATTGCAAGCGAAAGTGTCTGTTTTTGCGAAAGTATCTGCAATAGTATTGTTTCAGCGAAACTATTAGCCAAGTCACCTCTTTCAGCGAATTTGTTAGCGAATTTGTCAGCGAAATTATCAATTTTTCTGCCGAAACTATTATGTCGAAATTAACTACTATTACACTTGCGGATCTTGAAAGTGTTGCTCCTAATAGACCTCCAAGACTCATTAATGGAGATAATTTTGAAGATTGGAAGAGATGTCTCAAAGCTTTCTTTTTCTACACAGATCATAATCAATGGGAATCGATTATTTCAGGTCCTCATATACCTACGGTTACGGTTGGTGTTGTCATTCTCAGAACAAAGACCCATCTTTTTATACTGAAAGAGATCTGAAACTGATTGATCGTGATCAAAAAGCTTTTGGTGCTCTAACTCTCTGCTTGGCTCCAGATATCTACAATCGTTTTGCAGAGCATAAAAATGCTAAATCCCTTTATGATGCTCTCTGTGAATTCTATGATGGGAATGCAGATCTGGTGAAAGACAAGAGTATTCAAGCTGAAAAGGAGTTCAATTCGTTTGTAGGATACAAGAATGAAATTTTGACAGATCTGACAAATCGTTTCTTAACCGTCTCAAGCACTCTGAAGAAGTATGATGAAAGACTCTCCAATAGTGAACAAGTTAACAGGCTTCTCGATTCTCTTCCACCACAGTGGAGTCTTCAAGTGAGGATGCTCAAACAAGAAGGAGGTTTTACAGATTATAAGCTGATGGATATCATTAACAAGTTGAAATCTTTTGAGTTGAATATGAAAAGAAGAGAATTTAACCAGACTATGATGCCCACATCTGGTTTTTCTCAAAATGCTGCTTTGTTGTCATCCGCTACAGACTCTCACATTCAAAATCCAATTCAAGGAGGGAGCAATACAAGTAATTTCTCGAGTGGTAGTAATCATGTTGGAAAAGAATTGGGAAATTCTAAGGGGAATGCTGAAACTTCAATTTCATCTGAAACAATGGCTCTTTTTGGAATGTTTGTTCAGAGCTATGAAGCTCTTGTTGCTGGTGAATTGAAAGGTAAAGGAATGACTATGGAGGATATGTATCAGGTTGATCCTGATGATTTAGAAGAACTGACATTCAATGGCAAATGGCGATGTTAACTTTAAAAGCCAGGAGATTCATGGAAAGAACAGGAAGAAAGAACTTTGGTGGTCAATCATCTACCTCAAAACTAGGATTTGATAAGTCAAAATTGAGGTGCTTTAACTGTAAACAATTGGGACATTTTAACGTGAATGTCCATTACCAATTGTCACAGATCCTAGTAACACTGGAGTACCAAGATTGACAGCAGAGAAAGAAAAGGAAGAAGGAAATTCAAAAAAGGAGTCAGCTTTGATCTCAAACTTTGACTGGAGTGTGGAGGTGGAAGAAACAAGATCTGAAATAAATCACGCGTTAGTTGCTGAGGTTGTGGAAAGTGATGAGATGGAAGTTGATAAAGATGGATTTGTGTTGTTCAAGGAATTCAAAGGAGCAAATGAATCTTCAGTAAAGGAGAAAGAAGAGAAGGCAGATGGAGAGGAGAAAGAGGAAATTACAGGTTCAGATGAAGAAAGGAATTCAAAAGCTGCGAAAGGAAAAGAGAAGGATGATGCGGCCGCTACAGTTGAGGAAAGGAAATCAAGTACTCCAGCATGCATGTGCGATAAAGCTTTAGCTGCCAAAAGGATGGTAATGGGACTTCCTTATGAGGTAATATAGGATATGTGCTCATCTGCTTGCAAAATTAGACTTTTTAGGATTTATAAGGCTAATCGTTTGTTAATTGATAATGAAAAGGATTTAAAACGAATTAATGATGAACTTAAAATAAATGAATCAAAATATTTTGTGAAATTAAATGAGGCTTTAAAAGAAACTGATCATTTAAAAAGAATTGTTTTGGAAAGAAATGTAGAGGTTAATACTTTGACTGAACGGGTTGCTCTTGCTAAATTTGAAGCAAGCAAACTTCAGTCAGAGTTAGATAAATGGACTATTTCTGGAATGAAACATGATGATCTTTGTAAATCTCAACGGGGAGCAAGAATTAAAACAGTTTGGGTTATGAAAATGTACAGGTTTATCCTCCTCCTAGTACATACTGTTATTCTCCTATGCCTGTTCCTCATCCTTCTAATGATTTAATCAAATCAGATACTGACAGTATGTCTGCAGGTTTAGTCGGGAATAACTCTAAGTACATTCGTGAAGACTATGACTATGGACCAACTAGTGGGCTTGGATGCACTAGTTCTAGTACACCTGACAATCAGCAGTCTGTTTTAGATAATAAGTCTAGTTTAAATTTAGTGTTTGTTTCTAGTTCAAATGTAACAGACTTGAATGTCTCATGTTCTCTTGATAGTTCTATTTCATCTTGTACTTCAAATTATGATAGTGATGATTTTTGTTCTGGTAATGAATGCAATGAATCTGATGTTTCTCCTAAAACAACTGAGCAACTTAAAATTAATTCTTTCGAAAAGTTCTTTTCTCAACCTATTCCATCTTTCATACCATTAAATATGGCATCATCAGAAAAATGTAGTTCGTCTTTATCTGACACTGGTACCAATGGTACGAGTTTTACTGATTTGTCAGAAGAATCACGTTTTG